>SNQJ01S0002000.1:147261-163271 GCA_010110895.2 Picea sitchensis | reverse complement strand
ACCCTGTCATGTGCTTTGATGCACCACTGTCTACTGACCAAGTTTTTGGCCCTGTGAAAACTGGACTGGATAAGGCAGAAACCAAGTAATATTCTTTTCTATTTTCTTTCTCATTAGAAGGACTTTTCTTATTTCTTTTGGATTCATCATCCTTAGCAGTTGAGGCATAATGCTTCCCTTTCCTTGGATATTTCTTTCTAAACCAACAATCTTTAGCAAAATGACCCAACTTATTAAAACTAAAGCATTTAATCTTAGATGTATCAATATTCTTTCCTTTGAATGTACCTTTGGTGTTTGGCTTCCACTAAGAGCCTTTCTCGAAAGTGCATTTCTTATTTCCATTGAATCTTGATGCTAAAGTTGAGTGCTCTTTTTTCGTTGACTCCCTCCTTATAGTTGTGTGATTCTCCTCCTGGAGGAAATCATGCCATAACCTGTCAAATGTGGGTTAAATATCTCTCCCACTTACACTAGATAAGAAGGTCTCCCACGAGGAAGGAAGACCATAAAAAATGGCCTGCATTAAATCATCATCGTCCATTGTCACCCCTGTGACCAAAAGTTGATCTTTGATCTGGGCTATCATGGAACAGAAAGATTCCACTGATTCACCTTTCTCTATCTTCAAATACTTAAGCTTGTCCTTAAGTTTCCTCTTTTGACTTGGAGCCTATTTCTTATACATATTCAACAAGGTATCCATACAGTCCTTGGAAGTCATTAATGAAGTCATTAAAGGCATTATATTGTATTTGAATGAGTCACATATGATTCTCTTGGCCTTTTCTTGACTCTTCTTGAAGGTCACTCTTCCTGCATTATTCGTGGGTTCCTCCACCACTGTGGTCACATACTGCTCAATATCATGCTCTTGCAACATATTTGTTATTTGAAGCTTCCACACATTGAAGTTGGTAGCTCCTTCGATCATATCCTCCTCCCTGACTGAAATGGAGGATGCCATGGACTTCACATTGGAAACTTAAGCAAGCTCGCTTGGATTTGTGTGTACCTGTTGCTGCACTTCAACACATTTAACACACCCTAAGCTCTGATACCATGTTAAATTATGAGCTTGATTTATTATGTGGATTAATTATTTTATTTTCTTCAACACTTTGGTTCCAGCTTAATACACTTCAACAATACCAAATCATAACCGAATAGCAATAACTATGTAGATAAGTAAGCATGCACATCAACAACACATATACCCTGGGGAAACCCTGTACGGGGAGAAAAACCCCAGAAAACAATATCCCTTTATTGCATTAATAATGTATGATCACTTACAAATATCCACCATGAATGTTCTTCTCTTAAAGAGCTTGCAAATATGACTATGACCTGACAAAGACCTAAGATACCTTGTTGAAATACACCTATAATATCTTGCCTCTATTTTTGATATACAACACTGATATGCTGCTTTGGTATGCTGCCTCTTTATCATTGATATGTGTCTCTATTGATTCAACCTTAACCTGCATATCAAAAACTATGTTGAAGAGAGGGGTCGACCTCTGCTTATATAGGTTGAAGAAGAGAAGAGGATAGACTCAAAATAGTAACCTGTTTTCATGAGTTAATCATAACTCAGCTTCATACTTTATTTCGAACTTAGAACTGGACTTGAGTCTGGTTACAACCCAACATTACACATTAGTTCGAAAATAGAACTAGACTTGGGAATGGTATGCTTTAGTTCGAACTTAGAGATAAACTCGACACTTCAGTTGCAACTAAACATTACACTTTAGTTCTAAAATAGAACTAGACTTAAGACTTTATTTGCAACTCAACATTACACTTTAGTTCTAAAATAGAACTAGAGTCAAGACTTTAATTACAAATCGACTCTTTACAAGGTAATTCAAAATTCTCTCCATGGTGGATAATGTTACACGTGCCAATGCAATAGATCAATACATTTATATCATTTGCAATATTAGGAATATTGTTTGTTTCTATCTCATAGGAATTTTATATTAAACCTAACTTTTGCTATATACCTTGAATTTTTCTCATGGATCATAGGATTTGACTAGGCTCACAGAGGTTGAATGTTCCTCTTGTAACAACCCTAATTAATTATTTAAGTATCATGATTAAATATTTGTTTAATAAATTATAATTTTTTTTTTTGTTTTAGATTTATTTTATAATATAATTGTATTGGTAGATGGACCCATTTATGGGTGGGGGATAAGGTGGTTGAAACTTAATGGGGGGATAAGGTGGTCAGATAAGGGAGGAGAAGGGGATAAGGCAAGGGGGAGGACTTGGGAAGGGGATATCTTTTTGGTCAAGATATTTTTAATTTATGGGAGAGGGAGAAGGTGAAGGGAGGAATAGTTTTGGATTGCAGTTGTATTACTAGTTTTACTTACAACTTTCTTGAGGACTCTCACAGGGGGCACGTGTTGTTGGGAATTTTGGGCTTAGGGGCCAGGAAAATGTAAGGGATCCTGGGGCTACAGAGTCAGATAGGTTGTTCCTAGTTGGCTGGGAGGTTAACCAGTTTGGGTAGTTTGGGCAGAGCTTTAGAACAACATCACAATGTCAGTTTGAGGTAGATACGTTTTATTATCATCATTATTATGTTGTTGTTCATAATTTTTGTATTGTTCATTATTATTATGCTAAACATGTTGTTCATTTTTAATTATGTTGAACTGTGTTATTATGCTGAATTGTTATTATGTTGAATAGTGATTTGTTATTATGCTGAATAGTGAATAAAGAAAAAATTATGATAGCATTTCTATATCTAGATTTATGTTTTATAAGGCTCTGTATGGACAGGCCTTACACCCCCTGACTTTTGGACTAGTCTTTCTATGCTCACAGAGGTTGTACGTTCCCCCTGACTTTTGCACTAGACTATCTATGCTCACAGAGGTTGTACATTGCCCTTGACTTTTGCATTAGACTCACATAACATCTCGTTCATCCTAACTTTTGGTTTGACTCAAAGAGGTTGTACGTTCCCCCTGTCTTTTGTAAATACCTCACAAGACTTGTTGATTCTCCAAATCTCCCTGGCTAGCCTCAGGGTGGCCCATATGGCCTCTCATTGGAGAATGACTATCGATGCTACCAAATTTAAAAACCATGGGATTGTTTTTGTAGCCTGAGCTCCTCCCGTAGTGTTGGTAGTCCTCAATGTACCTCTTGATCGGTTTCCTGTTTGGTTCCCTGTTGGTGCATAAATGTGTTGATGCACACACCCTTGGCTTGATGACTGTGGTGTCTCTATATGATGTGGATGGCGATATACAACAATTGTAAGAATCTGTTATTTTTTCTTCAAATCTGCAACACTTTGTCCCTTTAAGTCAATGACCTCCTTAGCTTCCTGATTATTTCCTTCCTATAGTTTTGCTTCATCTCCTTCTGTAGACTCTGCCTCTGATTCAATTTCAGAATCAACAATAACTTCTTTTCTAGCTTCCATGGGCCCATCTTTCTTACTAAGATACGCATCCTGCAATGTAATTTTATTTCTTATACCAAACCTTTAGAAACTTATTTTTCATATTAATATTAATGGTACCCACTGATTCTATCCAAGGATATCCCAAAACAATGTCTTCATCAACCATATATAGAGCCTCAAAATATGAATGCAACACATATTTATCCATACTAAACTTCAAATATTTAAAAAGTTTAACATTTTCATATGCAACCTGTGTGCTTTGAATATTCTTTGTCAGAACTTGCAATCTATTAACCAACTGAATATTGATATAAAAAAAATTGCAACTAGGGTTAATAGAAACAATAACATTTTCTTTATGAATACAACCATGAACTTGTAATATAGATTTTTGACATGAAAATAAACTCTTGGTGATGTATTTATCCTTACTCTTTGTATGATACCACTTTTATAAAAGTAATTTTTCAAGTGCTTCCTCAGAAAGTGACATCCAGTTAGAATGGTGAAATGATTTCCACCATATGAGAGCATCACCTTTGAAACCCCAGTCTACAAAAGATTTCCACTTCCCTTTCCATAATGATTTGTGAGATTGTATAAATTCTTCAATACTAGTTCCATCATATCTTTCAGTAAAAAATATCATGCTCGGAATAAATCTTCAACAAAAACTAGGGTGTAAAAATAACTTACTGCAGAAAATCGCATCATTTTTCCGGAAAAACCCTAAAAAAAAGTTGAATTTACACTGATCATAAATTTATTTCCCGGACTCTGTCTCGGTTGATTTTGTTTTTGAAATTGGGTATTTTTACGAGAGGAATTCAAATACATAATTGTTTTTTCCAAATTCAACTCATAAAGCTTCATATCGGAATCTGAATTGCATCGCCCTGTTTTTCTTCCCTAGAAAAATTCTGCAAAAAGACCAAAAAAATATTACCTTCTTTGGCCAAGGAAAGTTCTCTGATACCACTTATTAAGTACATGAATAGATATGCCAATACACTTCAGAAATAACCTTAATATCAACAATAATAAACCAAAACATTTACCATAACATGAACACAAGATGTAGAGAAAACCCTTGAGGTAGAGTGACACCATATATTATTCCTTATGGAAGGAATTCACTCCTCAAGCAACACTTTCTTGTTACAATGACAATATTCTTCACTGTGTTTCATTACATTTCTTACACTTCTTTATATAGCTCTCTTTATCTCCTAGCAACCTTCTAGAGAGCCTTTTGACATTTATTACATTTAACTACCATAGTGGGCCTTTATTAATATAGTGGACCTAGTCCACCTTAAATTAAATTCCCACATTCTCATATATTAAATGAATTCCACTAATAATACATAACCACATTCCCATTGGGTACCTCCCTAGGTACCCCATATTACCTCCCTAGTTATACTACATATAATTAAGTGAAATTAATAATTCAACATGTATTTTACTAAGCATGTAGGTCCATATACCCTACCATATTTAACCACACTGTAATATCTTATGTAACACCTACCCATGGCATTAACCTAATAAAAAAGAGAAAACTTATAGTAACGAGGTGTGTACACACACACACACACTTTACATCATTATGTATATAAGTAATAATCATTGTCACAACATACACATAAGCATATGACTTGTTCAATAATTCATGAAACAATGTATTCAACAATCATTTACATTTAGTTTGATAATCCTTAAAATATTTCAATGCAATATACTCAACAAACTCTGCCGACATGTAGTTCAATATGCTCAACAAATTTTGAGGTAACAAATGGGTCTCAAAACAAAAAATATGCGATCAAATCAAGTTTAAAAGAATGAATATGATTCAATATGATAATGTCAACAATAAAGGTAAACATGTATGGACATAAATGAAGAAAACTACATTATTTATCATATTTTCAACTTCTCTCCTTAATGTTTTACTCAAATTTCAAGTGTAGCCACTCATTGGATATAGAATTAAATTTGACATTCAAATAGTATCCACTCTACATACTTTTGATAGACCTACAATGAGATAAACTGTAAATACATAAAATAAAATAAAAACATTAAGAGAAACACATTTTCTTTTTAAGTACTTCTAATTTATCTCATTGCAGGTCTATCAAAAGTATGTAGAGTGGTACCTGTTGAATGAAAAATTTAATTACATGTCTATCAAGTTTCTACACTTTAAATTTGAGCAAAATATAAGAAACTAAGTTAGAAAAATGATGAAAAAATAGTTTTCTTTATTTTCATTTCAAACTTCATCTAATATTTTATTGTTTTCCTTAGGAGACTCATTTTAGACCTAAAAAATTATTTAATGTTAGATAAAATGAATTTCCAACCCATAATGAATTAGCCTATGGTATTCATTCAATGGCCCTCTACTATCCTATGTGGTAGTCTTACAATATTCTCAATAGAGAACTAACAAATCCCTTATCAAGCTAACAATACCATTTTCAATATAACAAAATTTCCTCAGGTTATAAACAATGTAAAGTAGGTGAAAACATTCTTATTACCCTATCTACTATGTTGGTCATTCATCTTGAAATACACAACAACAAAAGCTATACAATCGAATTAATATTGATCAACCAAGATCATACTTTATTCAATGCTTTGTTGTGACATACAAAAGTGTTTTCCAATTCTCTTTCTCTATCCATGCAACCATGAGATTTCATCTTTTATTTTTTTATATTGTAGGAGGATAACTATTATTCCAATTCTATATTTAGGTATTACAATTCAGAAAGATCAAGTTCAAACAATGCAAAGTAATTAGAATACTTGTTGTGAATCAAGATGAACTCCCTAAAATTCAAATAGATACAATTTTAAACCAGTCAAAGATATATTAAACATATTTTATATAAGGATACTAACTCTCTAAATCATGTCCAATTATTCTCTCTTAAGGGAGAAGAAAACAACCATAAAAGGCAAAGACTTTTTCATTGAAAAACTCAAATATTCACATACATGACTCAACCATGGGTATCTTGAACACAACTGGTGGCTAGAAGGTTTTACCATAAGTTTTATAAGGTTAATTAGTGTTCAACCATGAATATGGCTTCTATGGGATGCATCACAAGTACAATGTACATAAAATTGATTATGAAATTTTCTTCAAATTTTTTTCTTGGGTACTCAATAAAATTGAGGTTTCCAATAGAGATTACATTGACCCTAAAACATATGTTGAGGATTCTAAACAATCAATTCAATTCTCAAAACAATTTATTATTCTCTTAACATCTTTAAAAGATTCAAACACCAAATAAAAATTCCCAATTTTCCAAAGAAATGAAAATACCTATACAAATTTTAGAGTGGAATACTTGTTTACACAAGAATATATAACATACTCTCTTTATGATTCTTGAATTACATTCTTGGTCCAAGTATAAACTCCAATTATCCTTTTCCAGATATATAATTTTCTCACACATTGACCACTGTATCCACTCCCAAATGGGTAGTCTTCTTCCCCACGGACCCATAAGCTACAAAGGGTTGTATGAGAACACTAAAACAACTAGCATGTAGAATGTGTGGATCCTCTAGAGAATTTGAAGTTGCCAACTTCATGGGAGTATCACATTCTTGAAACCAAACTCAAAAGAAGTGCAGAAAGAAAAAAATGAGCATCACGTCATACATTTTGTACTGGGGTGTAGAAAGGTGAGACCTCAAGCCCAATCCTCCTTTTGTAACATCCCGCTCTGGCACATTGAGTGAACTTATTCTTTGAGGACACTTGCTCACAAGTGATCTAGATTATTATGCTATTGAAACATTTGACTTTGATTATGATGTGTTATGGGTAGATGACATGTTGTTTTACTGCATTGACATAGACAGGTTCTATTGACTTGGTTTTACTAAGTGTGCAGGGTTTTGGACCTTAAGGATGTAGAGGCATCGATGGAACCCCTTGGACTCCGGATCAAGTGAGGGAGTGTGCTATTGGGGTTTTATTGTTTTATTGTGATATTAGTACATCTGATTAGATGATATGATGTGGATATGTTCTGACATGATTTTTTGATGATGTAGGCTGACGATAGCTTGCCGAACATACTCACTTATGGAGTAAAGGGGCCACACATGACTACCAGAGAGGTTGAGGGAGAGGTGTGGACAAAAACCCTGCCACAGCCTACTAGCACTCCCATCATGGCTCGAACTGTAGGTTAACAATTACCTAGTTCGAGAGGACCCATGATGTCATGAGGGAAGACTGCGACAGTCGCTTGCGATGATTCTAAGGGGTGCACAATAAGGCGAGGGCCTTATTCCTTAGAATCCCTTAGTCTCCCACAAGTTCACCTAAATGAGTGTTGACTCTAGGGGTTATTGATGTCTACCAATCAGTCAAGAGGCGAGTGGCACCCTTGGAGCACGTAGTACGTCCTGAAGGGCACGTCGCACAAGGGAACAAATGAGGTGAGTGGCACCCTTGGAGCACCTAGTGCATCCTGAAGGGCACTTCGCGTTGATAATGATAGAGGTATGAACCTAGATGAAACTAAGACAATTAACACATTAATAAATTTTTAAACAACTTCCCTAATTAAATGTCGCCCAGTTCAGAATCTAAGTTCTAAGTCTAAAATTTCGCTACGAGTGAAATTTTGTCTACCTTTAAAAAAAATAAAAAATCATATATATGAAAAAATAAAATAATAAAAGTTAAAACCACTTAAGTAATAATTTTAGCCTTCTTAAAAATTTTAGTAACATGAAGAGTGTAAGAAATTAAATAAAAGCCCGTGGATATAAAATGTAAAGAGGCAATTAATTCATTTTAAACCTTTGATAATTTAAGAAGGTATTAAATTAATAATAAAAGAAAAAAGAGGTTAATTTTCACAACTGTCATTTCTAGCTCAAATAAAAAGGGGAAAGTGGGAAGTATTAAAATTAGGAAATTAGGGAAAGGAGGTAACCTAAAGAGGGAAAGAGTGGAACTGATGGTAAAAAGCGGGAAACCAACTTAGTAAAGAATCTACATTAAAGAACCTTCTAATTTTACACTGATTTAGCAATTTTATTTTAGGGAAAGCCTTTAAAACCTGTAAGGGAATCTAGGGACACCTAGGAGTGATTTTAGGAGTAACTCTAGGTGGGTGAGGGAAATAAGACAAATAATTAATTAAATAAAATAATTAATGGAGAAACGTGGGGGACGGGTGACACTTGTACGAAGGAGAATTTTTAGGAAATTTTTATTAAAACTTTAATTAAATGAGATTTTGGGAAGGAAGGGAAGTTGGAAACTCTATAAAATAGAGGAAGGAGAAGGATGAGGGGGATCTCCTGTTTGCATAATTTTATGCTGCAAGAATATTGAATTGACTAATTACTTGTGGGAGTTGGGATTTCCCAGCTCAGAGAGGTGTGGTAGCTCGGCCTTGCGAGGCAAGCTAGGAGCTAGACATACCCTCTAGATAGTGTGTGGCCCCTTTGCATCTTGGGGGGCTAAGGGGGAAGAAGAGTACCCCTAGCGTTGGCTGGGAGGTACCGGTGTAATCTCGACGGTCGGCGAGCATGATTGCATGGAGTGCGCGGATGACACTCGGAGCAGGAGAACAGACAATGGTACGCCTTTTTGGTTGAATGATAGAATGTTTTAGGTTGTATGATTTAGATTTGTAGGTGTACTATTTTGTGGTTGTAATTGGTTTCGTTACGCAGGAAACCTGTCCCTCTACCCTGCTCGAATTTTGACTGAATTTATATGTCTAAATAAATTCCTGAAATTTTGTGTCGGAAAAATTTTAGGACTGAAATTATATGGCTGAATCAATTCCTAAATTTTTGTGTCTGAAAACTTTTAGGACTGAAATTATATGGCTGAATCAATTCCTAAAGCTTTACGTTTGAAAATGTTTAGGACTGAAATTATATGGCTGGATCAATTCCTGAAATTTTATGTCTGAAACTCAACTAAATTTATGTGTCTGAAATTATAAGTCTAAATTTATGGGTCTGAATAATTAGGTTGAAGCGAACACTAGAAGTAGTATTCCTTTACCACCATAACCAATCCAGTTACATGGAACAGATGATTCTGTTTTCCTTGAATGCTGCGAACAGTTGTTATTGTGCCAAACTGTTTCAACCTTAACGCATTTGGAACCCAGGCCTCGCCATCACACCAGATAGATTTTAAAATTATAAATTTTCTACAGAGAACAGGGAGAAGTGTATCGAAGAAGCGATTGCCTATGCTTCTGTTTTACGTAGTCTAATAGCATTGCTCAATATAGATTAAAATTTGAAAATATGTGGAATATATTTATTAATCTTATTCTTTACAACCATTGCTCTAAATGGACGGTAAACGCAATTTTCTTTTATGTTTAGAATTTTGTTAAACTTTTGCAGTCGTGCAATGTTTGGATAAAAATGTGCAAGATGAGGTCTGAGGCATTGCCAGGATTGAGGGGAAATCGGTTTCTGTAATTTAAAACTTCTTAAACAGTTTTCATCAAAAACTTTTTAACCCACTCCAACATTCTGCCTTCTAATGGATGCAAGTGATGAATAAGGCGGCCATATGTTGGGCATTGAAGCATAGATCTGGCAATGATTGGATGGTAACTCGATTTGAAGCTTGAATCGTTACCACTTAAACTCTTAACATTCGTCGCTGCAACTGTAGTGATTTCGTATCTTTTCGCCTCTACATTATGTTAAAAATCGACCATTTCGCCCCGGCGACCTATGTTAAGTCCATACAATTTTCAGCCTTGCCAACTATGTTTAGTCCATACAATTTTCTCCCCTGCAAACTATGTTTAGTCCATACAATTTTTGCCCCGACAAACCGTGTCACGTTCTTACCATTTTCGCCTCTGCACTGTGTTAAATTCTTACAAATTTTTCTGACCTCTGTGAGTCGCGCTATGTACGGCTGTGACAGGGTTTCTCTTTGACACTGTCAGGATAAAACTGCTGAATGGATTCTTGGTTACTGACAGTTTCCAAATTGAAAATTGTCGATTTGATTCTAGTTTCTAACAGCTGCCATTTGATGGCTGCCAAATTGATTCGTGATTTCCTGGCATGCACACATCAGTTTCCCAATTGACTTTATGACATGCACTCACAACCGTTATCTTTTCTTGTTGCTGATTTTATGCTTTTACTTGGCATAGTGGTTGGGCCGATAATTTTTATTGTTCTTGATAGCACATAATTTTAATGTTATTTTTACTTTAGGTAATGTTATTGTAATGTTATGGTTATTTCATTGCAATGTTATTGTAACATAAAATGTAATGTTATTGTTACTTTATGGTAATGTTATTGTAATGTTATGGTTATTTCATTGCAATGTTATTGTTACCTTATGGTAATGTTACTGCAATGTTATGGTAATATAAAATAAAATGTAAATGTAATGTTATTATAATATAAAATAAAATGTAAATGTTATTGTTTGACAACATGTCAAATGTAATTCTATGGTTATTTCATTGCAATGTTATTGTAATATGAAATGTAATGTTATCGTTATTTTATTTTAATGTTATTGTAATTTTATTGTATAATAACATATAAAATGTAATTTCCTTTCGAGCTAAGTACAATAACTTATTATGATATTAGTGGATGGGGATTTGCAATTAATTAAATTTACATTATTTTTAAGGATGGGTTTAGTAACTCGTCGACTAGTGGAAATTAATGGAGTAATTGATATGTAATTAATGCCAACTTGAGTCATAGATTATGCCCTTATCTTAAATAATGGTTGGTCATTGTTGGAGTCCCTTATGACTTCCGCCTTCCATAGAAGATGTGGTTGTTCATTCAATTAATGTTGTACTGGGTGGTAAACGTTTTACGTGTTGGGTCTGCTTGTGTCGGGCGGGATGTAGACACCTCCTGGTTCCTTAGAACAGTCGCCAGCCTTGAGACCTTAAATGGTCAAAATCGATGGGAACCTAGGCTTGAACATTGCTTATGTGTCCTGGAGGTCCTAACCATTGTAGGGTAGGACGGGAGGGTAATTGTCTTGTATTTGTTGGTTGATTGTCTTTCATTGCTTTCATATGCTTGATGTGCGTCTTAGGTTGTCTTTTTGTGGTTGCATTTACATGCGTCATGTTCATCGTTGTGTGGCGACACAGATTCGAATGTATTCTTACCCTTGTAAACACGCACACACACAAAAAAAAAATTGCAATTGTTATGAGAGGTTGATGTCATGATGAACAGGAGGACCGTTACATATGGTATCAGAGCCAGGTTCAACCCGCGACTTGGGATAACTACGACTTCCGTTGATGTGTATGATTGATTAAATTATTGTTGATTGAGTTGAATTGTGTGCATGGAGGTAATCATGGTTAGAGGATACCGCGGAGGCAGATGACGGGGTGCTAGGGGAGGATGCATGACGCCTCCAGTAGCATCCACTCCTGAGGGGTCTAACCCCCAGGGAGATGCCCAAGTTCTTGGATAGGAGCAGATAGAAGTTGGTGATGTAGTTGGAATGATGAGATATTTTTAGCACATGTCCGAGGCTATGATTAGCCATTTGGCCAGAGATAAGGCTAGGGCACCAGTACCCACTGAGGTTCCACCGCGCGCTCTGGTCGGTACATGTAACATTCATCGTAAACTTGAGAAGGTCAAATTTACTGAGTTCTTTGGTGCCCCGGAAGGTGTAGCCGCCGAGGCATGGTTGGGGAACATGGCGATGTGCTTTGCACTTCGCGATTATACCTCCAACATGAATATCCGCATGGCGGTCTTTCAACTGAAGGGGAGTGCTCTTCTATGGTGGAATACGCTCCTACCATAGATGAACATGGTTGTTGAAGACGTGTCATGGGAAATTTTTGAGGAACGGTTCCGAGAGAGGTACCTTTCAGAGGAATTCATTGAGCTTCAACTCAATGAGTTCAACGCCCTACGACAGGGAGGTCGTATGGTGCCCGAGTATGAGGCCAGTTTTATGGAGCTGCTCCAGTATGCTCCGCACCTTAACAAGGATAAACTTAAGGTCAACAGGTTCGTGTTTGGCCTTAATGATAGCCTGCGTGCAAAGGTTAGGTTTTTGATTCCTCAAACCTTGCATGATGTTGTTCAAAAGGGCCTCATAGCATAGGAGGATCTTAACAGTAGGGGTCATACTAGGACTCCAGTGAGACCAGCAGGGCAGGTTCCATCTGGAACACAGCAACAACAGACACTGGTGAGACATACGCCAGGATATCGTGTCTTCCAGAGGGGATCCACTTTCACAACACCTCGGTGACCGACACCTCAGTAGTAGAAAACTTATCGGGGACCACAACATCAGCAGTAGTGTCACCTGCAACAGCATCATTTTAGGCCTGTTCAACAGAACAGACCAGGATTCCAGGCCGGTGGGCCATCATTTTCTACTTCGGGTACCAGAACTACTGGGCCGAAGAAGGGGTGTTGGACATGTGGAGATCCACACTACCAGTGTGAATACCCTCTGGAAAGGACCAAAGCGTTTGAATCAACTGGACCCACTACCGTGGGAGACATGGGCAAGGCCCATTAGATTCATGCAGTGGTGAATAACCGCCAAGCAGATCAGTAATCGACTGTGCTCAAGACAACATGTACTGTTACTGACCAGACCCTTATTATTTTGATAGATCCCGGTGCTATCGAGATTTTCATTTCTGGTGCAGCGCTAAAAGGGATTAAGGTAAAGACAGTCGAAATGGATGAGTTTATCTTTGTGGGGATGGCTTCGGGAGCCAAATAGAAGGTTGGAGGAAAGGTTATGGGCTATGTCCTTAACCTGGGAGAGTTTGTCACGAGGGCCAACCTGTATGTCATGATCTTAGGATCTTATGATGTCGTGATTGGTATGGACTGGTTGGAATCGCATGAGGCGATACTCAACTGTAAGACAAAACGATTGAGCTTGGTTGATGACAAGGGACAGAGACGTGTGATTGTAGGATAGAACCAGGGAGTTTCGTTGAGATTCATTTCTTCCTTACAACTATGGAAGAGTATGTGCAGGGGGTGTAAGCTTTATGCGATCCTTGTGTTAAATGAAAAGGGAGTAGCGAAAGGTCTAGAACACCTTCCGATGGTAATATAGTTTGCAGACGTGTTTTCAGAGGAATTACCTGGGATGTTGTCGGAGAGGGAGTTGGAGTTTACCATAGACCTAAAATCGGGGACTGAACCGATAGCAATAAAGCCTTATCATATGTCAACCCCGAAGTTACAAGAGTTAAAAATGCAACTTAAGGAGTTGTTGGACCTGGGACTGATATGTCCGAGCGTGTCACCATGGGCTGCACCTATTATTTTCAGACGAAAGAAGGAAGGATCATGGAGGATTTGCATTGACTATCGGCAATTGAACAAGGCCACGATTAAGAATCAATATCCCTTGCTGAGAATTGATGATTTGTTCGATCAAATGAAGGGTGCGACGTTGTTCTCCAATATTGACTTGCGATCAGGGTATCACCAGTTGCGGATCAATGAGGATGGCGTCCCTAAGACCTTCTTTAAGACAAGGTTTGGACATTATGAGTTTATTGTTTTACCTTTTGGATTGACAAACGCCCCAGGGGTATTTATGAGTTTGATGAATGGGGTGTTCCGCGAGTACTTGGAAAAGTTTCTCCAAGTATTCATTGATGATATTTTGATTTACTCTCGGACAACGGAGGAGCATGATGAGCACTTGTGCTTGGTACTATAGTGTCTGCGAGAGAACAAATTGTATGGGAAGTTGTCCAAATGCTCTTTTTACCAATCGAAGATTCACTACTTAGGGCATGTCATCTCCGGAGAAGGCATCGTCATGGATCCGAAAAAGGTCAAGGCTATTATGAAATGGCCTGCACCGACAAATGTCCGAGAAGTGTGTAGCTTCATGGGTTTGGCAGGATACTATCGACGGTTCATCGAGGGGTTTCCAAAGATAGCAAATCTAATCACGAAATTGTAGAATAAAAATAAGAAGTTTGTTTGGATTGAGAAATGCGTGGAAGAATTTTGGAGGCTTAAGGAGTTGTTGACAACAACCCCGATACTAAATGTCCTTGACATGGACTCGGACTTCTTGGTATGCAAAAATTCATCCAAGGAAGGCTTAGGCGTGATGCAAGACGAACGAGTGATTGGTTACATTTCGAGGAAATTGAGAAGGCATGAGGAGAACTATGCGATGCATGATTTGAAGTTATTAGCCATCATATATGCCTTGAAGTTTTGGAGACACTACCATGTTGGACGAAAATTTGAACTAAAGACTGATCATTGTGGACTACAACACATTTTTACACAAAGTGACTTGAACGCACAACAACGACGTTGGTCGGAACTGCTTAGTGAGTACGACTTTGAGATTACTTACATAAAGGGAACAATGAACAGAGTGGAAGATGCATTGAGTCGGAGACCACGCATATTTTCGGTGCTACCTCTTTAGATGAATCTATGTGAAAATAATTTAACATTACAATGTGACGATGACTGGTACAAAGAGGTCGAGGGTTTTTTCGGACAAAACACTATGATGGTACCAGGATTTGAGGGATTTTCATTTGATAGTGATGGTTTATTGAGGTTTAAAGGTTGGATGTACACACCACCAAATGACGAGTTGCAGATGTTGATCCTGAGTGAGGCTCATAGAGCAGGTTACATGGTTCACCCGGGAGTCACGAAGATGAGGGAAGACCTTAAACCCTTATTCTTTTGGAAGGGTATGAAGGCAAACATAGTCAACTATGTGGACAGATGTCAAGAATGTTAGTAGTTAAAGGCTGAACATAGACACCCAGCAGGATTGCTACAACCACACACCATTCCAGAATTGAAGTGGGAGGTTATTTCGATGGATTTTATTGTTGGATTGCCACTGACAACAAGGAGACATGACTCAATTTTTGTAGTAGTAGACACTCTGACGAAGAGTGTTCACTTTATTCCTATGCATACAACGTATCAGGCACCGGAGATAGATAGAGTTTTCATCAGTGAGATTGTGAGGCCACATGGCGTGCCTAAAAGGATTATATCCAATCAAGGATCAATGTTTACTGGATGATTTTGGACAAGTTTCCAGGAGGCCTTGGGAACCCAACTTAACCTTAGTACTGCGTATCACCCTGAGACTGATGGACAGACCGAACGAATGAACCAAACCTTGGAGGACATGTTGCACATGTACGTGGTGGACCAACAAAAGCGTTGGGAGGAACTCTTCCCACTAGTAGAGTTTGCTTACAACAACAGTTACCAGAGCACCATTAAAATGGCGCCTTTCGAGTTTCTTTACGGGTGACCGTGTCGAACGCCCTTGAGTTGGGATCGGCTTGAGGATAGGGTCCTGGTGGGACCAGAAGAGATCCAAGAAATGGAAGAACAAATGAAACCCATAAGAAAAAGGATTAAAGAAGTGCAGGATCGACATAAGAGTTATGTCGATGCGCACCGAGTCGACCGTAGTTATGAGGTCGGCGATCGAGTCTTCTTGCGGGTTAAACCACATAAGAGTTCG
>SNQJ01S0002000.1:136026-147190 GCA_010110895.2 Picea sitchensis | reverse complement strand
GCGGGTTAAACCACATAAGAGTTCGATCAAGTTTGGAAAGGGAGATAAACTCTATCCTAGGTTCATGGGACCCTTCGAGATTGTGGATTGAAAGGGGCTCGTGGCCTATCGACTAGCCTTGCTTGATTCTTTGAGGAGCATGCATGATGTTTTTCATGTATCTGTTTTGAGGCATTATATTAGTGATCCTACACATGTTATTGACATGAGTTCCTTGGAGGTATCAGATGAGGGAGCGCTCATGGTTGAGCCGGTCCACATCTTGGATCATTGTGTTTGACAACTATGACGTCAAACGATAGATCAGGTCAAGGTCCAATGGGACAATTATAGTCCACACTCGACGACCTTGGAGGACGCATATGATATGCGCCAACACTTTCCATTTTTGTTTGATAGATAGACATATGATACTATGATGCACCTTATTTCAACATTTATACTGAGAAACTTCAGGACGAAGTTTAGACCAAGAGGGGGTGTATGTAACATCCCTCTCTGGCACACTAAGAAAACTTATTCTTTGAGGACACTTTCTCACAAGTGATCTGGATTATTATGCTATTAAAACATTTGACTTTGATTATGATGCGTTATGGGTAGGTGACATGTTGTTTTACTGCATTGACATTGACAGGTGCTATTGACTCAGTTTTACTGATTGTGCAGGGTTTTGGACCTTGAGGATACAGAGGCATTGATGGAACCCCTTGGAATCCAGATCGAGTCAGGGAATGTGCTATTGGGGTTTGATTGTCTTACTATGATATTAGTACATATGATTAGATGATATGATGAGGATATGTTCTGACATGATTTGTTGATGATGCAAGCTGACGATAACTTGCCGACCAGAATCACATATGGAGTAAAGGGGCCACACATGAATACCAGAGAGGTTGAGGGAGAGGTGTGGACAACAACTCTTCCACAACCTACTAGCACTCCCGCCATGGATCAAACTGTAGGTTAACGATTACCTAGTTCGAGAGGACCCACGATGCTGTGATGACAGACTGCGACAGTCGCTCGCAATGATTCTAAGGGATGTGCAATAAGGTAGGGGCCTTATCCCTTATAAGTCCTTAGTCTCCCACATGTTCACCTAACAGAGTGTTAACTCCAGGGGTTATTGATGTCTACCAATCAGTCAAGAGACGAGTGGCACCCTTGGAGAACCTAGTGCATCCTGAAGGGCACGTTGCTTTGATAATGATAGACATATGAACCTAGATGGACCTAAGACAATTAACATGTTAAGAAATTTTTAAACAACTTCCCTAATTAAATGTTGCCCAGTTCAGAATCTAAGTTCTAAGTCTAAAATTTCACTAGGAGTAAAATTTTGTCTACCTTTAAAAAAAATAAAATCATATATATATATAAATAAAACAATAAAATTTAAAACCACTTAAATAATAATTTTGGCCTTCTTAAAATTTGTAGTAACATGAAGAGAGTAAGAAATTAAATAAAATCCTGTGGATATAAATGTAAAGAGGCAATTAATTCATTTTAAACTTTTGATAATTTAAGAAGGTATTAAATTAATAATAAAAGAAAAAAGAGGTTAATTTGAACAAATATCATTTCTAGCTCAAATAAAAAGGGGAAAGAGGGAAGTATAAAAATTAGGAAATTAAGGAAAGGAGGTAACCTAAAGACGGAAAGAGGGGAACTCATGGTAAAAAGAGGGAAACCAGCTTAGTAAAGAATCTGCATTAAAGAACCTTCGAATTTTACACTGATTTGGCAATTTCATTTTAGGAGTGATTTTAGGAGTAACTCTAGGTGGGTGAGGGAAATAAGACAAATAATTAATTAAAGAAAATAATTAATGGAGAAACGTGGGGGATGGGTGACACTTGTACGAAGGAGAATTTTTAGGAAATTTTTATTAAAACTTTAATTAAATGAGATTTAGGGAAGGAAGGAGAAGGATGAGGGGGATATCATGTTTTCGTAATGTTACGCTACAAGAATATTGACTTGAGTGATTGCTTGTGGGAGTTAGGATTTCCCATCTCGGAGAGGAGTGGTAGCTCGGCCTTGCGAGGCGAGCTGGGAGCTAGACATACCCTTTGGATAGTGTGTGGCCCCTTTGTGGCTTAGGGGGATAATGGAGAAGCAGAGTACCCCTAGCATTGGCTGGGAGGTACCGGTGTAGTCTCGACGGTCGGAGAGAAGGATTGCACGAAGTGCGCGGATGACACTTGAAGCAGGCGAACAGGCAATGGTACGCCTTTTTGGTTAAATGATAGAATGTTGTAGGTTGTATGATTTAGATCTGTAGGTGTACTATTTTGTGTTTGTAATTGGTTTCGTTGCGCACGAAACCCGTCCCTCTACCCTGCTCGATTTTTGACTGAATTTATATGTCCAAATAAATTCCTGAAATTTTGTGTCGGAAAACTTTTAGGACTAAAATTATATGACTGAATCAATTCCTGAATTTTTGTGTCTGAAAACTTTTAGGACTGAAATTATATGGCTAAATCAATTTCTGAAGTTTTACGTCTGAAAATTTTTAGGACTGAAATTATATGGCTGTATCAATTCCTGAAATTTTATGTCTGAAACTCGACTAAATTTATGTGTCTGAAATTATAAGTCTGAATTTAAGGGTCTGAATAATTAGGTTGAAGAGAACACTAGAAGTAACATTCCTTTACCACCATAACCAGTCTAGGTACATGGAACAGATGGTTCTATTTTCCTCGAATGCTGTGAACAATTTTTATTGTGCCAAACTATTTCAGCCTTAACGTATTTGGAACCCAAGCCTCGCCATCGCACCAGATAGATTTTAAAATTATAAATTTTCCACGGAGAATAGGGACAAGTGTATTGAAGAAGCGATTGCCTATGCTTTTTTTTTACGTAGTCTAACAACATTACTCAATATAGATTAAAAGTTGAAAATATGTGGAATAGATTTATTAATCTTATTCTTTGCAACCATCGCTCTAATTAGATGGTAAACACAATTTTCTTTTATATTTAGAATTTTGTTAAACTCTTAGAGTCGTGCAATGTTTGGACAACAATGTGCAAGATGAGGTCTGAGGCATTGCCAGGATTGAGGGGAAATCGATTTTTGTAATTTAAAACTTCTTAAACAGTTTTCATCAAAAACTTTTTAACCCACTCCAACATTCCGCCTTCTAATGGACGCAAGTGATGAATAAGGCGGCCATATGTTGGGCATTGAAGCATAGATCTAGAAATGATTGGATGGTAACTCGATTTAAATCTTGAATCATTACCACTTAAACTCTTAACATTCGCCCCTACAATTGTAGTGATTTCGTATCTTTTCGCCTTTGCATTGTGTTAAAAATCGACCATTTCGCCCCTGCAAACTGTGTTAAGTCCATACAATTTTGTCCCCTGCAAACTCTGTTTAGTCCATACAATTTTCGCCCCTGCAAACTATGTTTAGTCCATACAATTTTCGCCCCTGCAAACTGTGTCAAGTTCTTACCATTTTCGCCTGTGCAGTGTCTTAAATTCTTAAAAAAAATTCGTACCTCTGCGATTCGTGCTATGTACGGATGTGACAGGGTTTCTCTTTGACACTATTAGGATAAAACTACCGAATGCATTCTTGGTTACTGAAAGTTGCCAAATTGAAAATTGTCGATTTGATTTTGGTTTCTGATAGCTGCCATTTGATGGCTGCCAAATTAATTCATGATTTCCTGGCATGCACGCATCAGTTGCCCAATTGACTTTATGACATGCACTCACAACCATTAGCTTTTCTTGTTGCTGATTTTATGCTTTTACTTGGCATAGTGGTTGGGCTGCTAATTTTTATTGTTCTTGATAGCACATAAATGTAATGTTATTGTTACTTTATGTAATGTTATTGTAATGTTATGGTTATTTCATTGCAATGTTATTGTAACATAAAATGTAATGTTATTGTTACTTTATGGTAATGCTATTGTAATGTTATGGTTATTTCATTGCAATGTTATTGTAACATAAAATGTAATGTTATTGTTACTTTATGGTAATGTTATTGTAATGTTATGGTTATTTCATTGCAATGTTATTGTAACATAAAATGTAATGTTATTGTTACCTTATGGTAATGTTATTGTAATGTTATGGTAATATAAAATAAAATGTAAATGTAATGTTATTATAATATAAAATAAAATGTAAATGTTATTGTTTGACAACATGTCAAATGTAATGTTATGGTTAGTTCATTGCAATGTTATTGTAATATGAAATGTAATGTTATCGTTAATTTATTGTAATGCTATTTTAATTTTATTGTCTAATAACATACAAAATGTAATGTCTTTTAGAGCTAAGTACAATAAGTTATTATGATATTAGTGGATGGGGCTTTGCAATTAATTAAATTTACATTATTTTTAAGGATAGGTTTAGTAACTCGTCGACTAGTGGAAATTAATGGAGTAATTGATCTGTAATTAATGCCAACTTGAGTCGTAGATAATGCCCTTGTCTTAAATAATGGTTTTTCATTGTCGGAGTCCCTTATGACTTGCGCCTTCCGTAGAGGATGTGGTTGTTCATTCAATTAATGTTGTACTGGGTGGTAAACTTTGTACGTGTTGGGTCTTCTTGTGTCGGGCGGGATGTAGACACCTCCTGGTTCCTCAGAACAGTCGCCAGCCCTGAGACCTTAAATTGTCAAAATCGATGGAACATGGGCTTGAGCGTTACTTCTGTGTCCTGGAGGTCCTAACAATTGTAGGGAAGGATGGGCAGGTAATTGTCTTGTATTTTCTGTTTGATTGTCTTTCATTGCTTTCAGATGCTTGATGTGCATCTTAGGTCATCTTGTTGTGGTTGCAGTTACATGCGTCATGTTCATCATCGTGTGGCGACGCAGAGTCAAATGTATTTTTACCCTTGTACACACGCACATACAAAAAAAAAAATTGCAGTTGTTATGAGAGGTTGATGTCGTGATGAACGGGAGGACCATTACTCCTTTCCTACATAGCCTTTGTGGCTCATGCAATTTTTCTATCTCATGAAAAATATGAATTATTTTACTGACATATTGCATACTATTAGTTCGCACATGTCTCGTTCCATGCACAATTTTTTTTTTATTTAGAATCCAAAATATAGACTATTCATCACATCCCAACAAATATTCCTATTTTTACTTGTAGATGTTCCCTATATCCATTATTTTTCCTAATTGAATGGGTACACAAGAAATTGTTAGTTTATTTTAAAACTAAAATGACTTTCTTTCTATTTACCTCACAATTTTTAGATGCATTTCAAATTCCAATTATAAAACTAACTTCTATGTCTCATTTACGAAAACATTCACATCAATATATACTCAAGTTCATTAAATATCTCATGGGAAAAGTTTATTTATATATTTAAACATTGTTAGAATCATTTCCCTTGGTTTGTAAATATATATATGAAGTCCACATTGTAATTTAACATAAGCATAAGTAGCCATGTTTAATGACTACATGCAGGACCGTGAGTGGAATAGAGTTATAAAAAGGGATGTCTTGTATATGGAAATGAAAGTAAATCATAACAAAGATAGGAAATATTACCTGCACAATTGAAAGAGAAGAATATGTGGAACTTACTAAATTAATTAGAGTGTAATCGTTGTATTAATTACTTGAAAAGGTGGCTGATTGATAAAAGGTGGTTGATTGATAGAGATATGATTCATAACATTTGTATATTTATGTTAATGAAATAGTTATATGGTTGATCTACCTACTAAGGTAAAATCATGAGTATTGTAAAATGGAAATCCTTAGGAGAAGGACATTGTGATGATAGTGGAACCTTATGTTGGCACTCTTCTTAAATGTGATCCAAGATGGATCACCAAAGGGAATGTTTTGGAGAAGGGGATGATTGAGCCTAGAAGGGTGAGTTGTTGGAAATAATAGGCAACTTGAGGTTGTGCTAAAAACAACAATGAGATAAACTATTGTCCATGGTAACATTCTAAAGAATCAAGATATTTATACAAATAGGTATTAGGATGAATGAATAATCTATTTTCTATTAAAAATGCATATGTGTTAGATACTAAATTGAATATTTCTTATGAATGGGATGTAGGATGTATAATATGCTTATAGCATCCATGTTTTCTCTCAATGATCAATGTAGGTAGACTTGGGAGGTTGCACATGGCAATGAAAATCATGTCCAAACGCATTATTTCCAACATAGCAAAAAAACTATGGAAGTCGCAAAGAAGATGATGACATGCAAGAGGCATACTTGCATCTATTTTGGCATACTTGCATCTATTTTGATTTGTTTTTATGTAAAGTTGTATTATTTTATTTAGTGATAATATTCATTGAGGATAATACAAATTTAAGGGGAAGGAAAATGTAATACCTTATTTTGGTGTATAATATAAATGAAAATGTATTGAAGAGAAGACTATGAGCTAATACTATATTTGAATTGTAACGAAGTTGTAAGGTCTCTTCAAACAAAGCCTTATAAATCATAAATTAAAATCGAGAAATGCTAACTTAACCTTAAACCATTCATTATTCATCATAATAATCCACTACATATTCAACATATTAATATTTATGAGCAAATCATAATAAATTTCATAACACAACAAAATAATGAAAATGCATACTTCTAACTGATGCTACTGCTGTCCTCCAACTTTGCCCGATGCTCTACCCAAAACCATCTAACCTCCCAGCCAGCTAGGAACAAAGCCTCTTCGGCTCCCTAGCTCCAGGATTCTGTAAGGAGTCCTGGCCCCCGAGCCCAAAACTCCTAGCAATAGGTGCCCCCTTTCTCAGTCCTACAACAAGTTTCTCCAGCAAAAAACCAGTAATACAGTCTTCCAATCTCCACCAAAATAAAAAAAAATGCCCAATACAGTCTCCAATGTGAAAAATAATGCTTGCCCCCCCGCCCCCGCCTTCCTTCCCCAAAGTCCAAAAGTGTCTCCTCTCGAATGTTTTGCCCCCTCATATCCTCCTTTCCCCCCTTTTTCATCCACCGCCTTTTCCCTTCATTAAGACTCACCCACCTTATCCCTCCATTCAATGCCAACCACCTTATCCCCTTCTCTTTAATGGTTCCATCATTCGATAAAAATAAAAATTAATAATTTATTAAACTAGATTTTATTAAACATATATTCAATCATTAAATTAATTAATTAGTTAATTAAACCAATTCACATTCAACAAATATTTAACCAAGACAATTATTTAATTAATTATTTAAACTAATATTCATTAAAAAATTAACTAAACCATGACAATTGATTAAATACTTAGGGTTGTTACACAAGTACATTTGATTACAATATAAAAATCATAGGATTGCAAATGAATAAAGAATAAAAAGAGATGGGGGTATGATTCCACAAGTGGGGAATGTGAAAGGGGGCTTATAGGATGCTTGATGCGGTTAAGAGAAAATGCCCTATGCTAATTTATTAACCTAAGTCCTTAAAAGCCTTGATTATTAATCTCCATTTTATATTATTCTAATTTTTTCAATTAAAGGTCAAATGTGGACCTCTCATGAGGACTTGTGGTGAAAATTGACATGCAAATATATTCTATGATTTTAGCCATGTAAGAAAGGAATTCTATTTTTTTTATTGGGAATATTTTTCTCTAAGTTTTAATGCTACCATAATAATGAAAACCAATAAGATTAAGATTATGATGAATATTCACTAAAGAATTGAAGGTCTACTTTGATGTAGGTTTATGTTGCTAATTCATTATGAATATGGAAATGGCCATAGTGGTGTTGTAAGGACGTTGTGAGTAGTTTGTACACTAATATAATTATTTATCTTAGCAGACTAAATTGATGGTTTATGTAGAAGGGAATTTTTCCTACAACTAAGAAACCCTAGAGCCCTAAGAGAGAGATTCCATGGCTATTTTTTGTTTGATCATTAGAAGAGAAATATGATAGTTTGAAGGAATTTTAATATAGAAGGGAATCCCATTAGTTGTGTTGGGTGTAAACTAAGGGGGAAGTGTGTCATCATGTATAAGAGATATATATTGAGTAAGGGTTATTATGCCATCATGTATATCTATACTTGGAAATAGCATGGTGCATATTCAAGGTATTATCACCCATTTTAATCCTATTAAGGGTAGCACATGGAATGATTGTCATTGTTGGATCCTACTACATATTGACTCTCAAAATCAAGTTGCAAATAAGTAATGAAGAAATAAATGATATTAAATTATATAGAAATTTGTGTTTTCCATGTGATACCAACACCAATAAGCATGTGTCTTTCCGAGTTACATGAAACTTTGCATAACATGTGCATTATTAGTAGAAACTATGTAATGAATTTTTCCAAGCTATTTTATCAATCTTCTTCTTCAAATTTGACTTAAATAATCATAATGCATTAAACCTTCTCTCATGGTCCACTAACTACATGTAATGAATCATGGCATCAAAATTATAATCGCATTAGAGGAATTTTGGTCTCATCCATAGGACTAGTGTATGGATCATTTTTCTCTTTTCTTAGCTAAGTAGATTTCATTTTCCTTTCTAAATAACCAATAAGTATTTTAAAAAAAAATATAAAATAAACTTAGTAGATCCTAAAAGGTGAAGATGCTTAAGTCATGCCACAAAGTGAAAAGAAATAAAAATTATTTCCTTGAACTATCAAATATATAAAGAGAATAACAATAATTATGAAAAACACAATGAATTCCAGGAGAACAACCAAAGATATATATTAATCCTAATACCATAAGTTTCTCAAATGAATATGACAAAAATAAGAAACCTTTCTCAAATGAATATGACAAAAATAAGAAACAATTTTTTTTTTTACTGAACAAAGATCTTTACCTTTAACCCAAACCCCTGAATCAATGGAAATTAGATGAAACCAATCATGACAAAACAAGGTTTTATTCAAATATCAAATGAGAACTAAGATTATTCAAGGGACTAAATTTTTGTAAACTAAAATAAACCCAAAATTTCAAACTCGAAAAAGCGCTGCAAAATAAAACAAAAAAAATCATTGAAATTTACTAAGATATTAAAATGAGTTCATTCTTAGTTAGTGGAAGTCTTGTTAAATGATCCATTTACCCTATCATGCTAGGACACTATCTATGTGAAGATATAGGTCCTGACTTCATAAAATCTTAGCTTCATTCCCTGTCACATACAAAAAAGAGACAATGTAATAGTTAAATATCAAAACATCAATCTTAAAATAACTTCCAAAAAAGAAATGTGCCTCCAATATTACAATGAAAAATAAAAAATATATAACATTTTTAAACTTAAAACTCAACGTCAAATTGGAATATAGTAATATTTCTATGATAAAGAATCTCGACCTACTCAAAAAAAATAAAGTAACAATGAATTCAATCAAATATCAAGAATCACATGGTTTGTGCTATTTCATTTATTATTTCTTGCACCACCAATGGAACATGACAAATGTGTACCAAAATAAGTGTGCTTTGGACCCTCATATATATTGGATTAGATAAAATACTGCGGTATATCAATATCGTGGTTCTCATCTTGGTCTTTATTTTATTCATTTTGAACACAATAGTATCCAGATGAACTATGAACTATCATTATGAGCCTCCAAAACATTATATTCCCTATCAAATTCGTTAGAGAAATAACAAGTTAATTTTTTTGTGCAATGAACTACTTTTACTACTCATTTCTCTCCTAAGAGCAAGGAAGAAATGCAAGTACAAGATTCAAGTGCATTCATAATCAGTTTCCTTTGTAAAACATTAATCAAGCCCTATTACAAAGCTCAGAACTAATGGTAACCATAAAATCAAGGGAATCAAATGAAAATTAGATCATATGTCACGTAAGATGGCTCATAGAAAAAGGTGCTACACAATTTCCTTCAAAATCTCATCTTCAAGAGGAACAACAAAAGTCTGGTAAGTGTGTTGAAGAATACGGATGTGATTTTCGAAGTTCTGACATTCATGGATAAATTGACAAAGTGTACATAGATAGATTGCAGAGGAATTCTAACCTGATCAATATTGACATTTGCAATGTAGGTTCCAAATGTAAAGGTATACTTATGTTTGTTTCAGGTAGTTTCTAAAGTTTAAATGACAGGGAAATATTTTATCATAGGAAAGCATTTTAGGTGTCATGAACTGGGAGTACATGCCACAAATGCGAGGCTGAAATTCCATGTGGCCCCCGTTGTTAAAGCTCCTTTTGTGGATTTGTTTAGAATTCACACAAATCCCCCTTCACGAAGAGTCTCACATTCCTTCTCTTCAAGGAAAACGGGAAGCACAGTAATAAAGAAGGAAGCACTTAAAATAGGATTTTCTAAAACTTCTTTCGATACTAGACCGTCCAATGTATTGGCAGTTTTGAGGGAGATACATGAGGTAGGAATTAAACCTAATCAAACATTTCACAGTTCTTTGATTTATGCATATACAGTGGTCAATCTGTTTGATAAAGTGCCAAAGATAGTTGAAGAGGCTTCTGTTGCTAGATGCCTCAAGGATCCGATTGTATCCTCTACTATGGTGCTAAAGTATGTCGATTTAGAGCTTTGTGAATAACCCTTTGAAGTTGTCAAATTCATGAAGAGAAACTTGGGTGCATGTCGATTATTCACAACTATGCTCTGCTTGCATATTCTTGGTATTGTTATGTATTGTTTTATATATATGATACATAAAATGTAAGAATGAGCTTATATATTACGAAGTTAGAAGAGGTGATGTCTGTGGCCAAAAAAGAAGTAGCACAAGGCCAAGTCTATTTTCAATGCTGCAAATCACTTTTAATCAACTACAAGAATAATATTATATTTTGGCCATGTCAAAGTTCATGACAAACAGAAGAATGCAGCAACTACATCTTTTAGACTTGCAATTGATTAAAAAAAATTCCAATGCGCATGACACTTAGGAGGTGTGGTGAATGTTATGTAACATCGTAGTAATAATAGATACCATATACCACAAGCGTCATTTTAGTGTTTTAATCTCAGGCAAGTAAGGAAAATTATTTTCCCTTATCCTTGGTGATCTTGCATTTTTGATATCCTGTCCGTGGTCAATTGAGTGAAACTTCTTCCTAAGGATAGGCTACATTTAGTCTTCTGCTCTCAGGA
>SNQJ01S0002000.1:101708-129910 GCA_010110895.2 Picea sitchensis | reverse complement strand
TGTTGTTCAAAGTCATCCAATTGCTGATGGATTTCTCTCAGACTTCGAGTTCTCTGATTGTGTGGTTCAGAGAATGATTCTCTGCTGGAAGTTGAGTTATCCTGTGAGTTATCTGGTTGTCCTTGTACCTGCAATCTTGGAAGAATGGTTTGAGGTACTTGTTGTCCTGAGTTTTCTGTATTTTCAGAACTTGGTAGCAATGGATTTTGACTGTCCATTTGTTGATTTTCTGAATCATTCCAGAATTGATTTTCCAGAAATCTTACATCTCTACTAAGAATTAGTTTCTTGGTGATTGGATTGTAAATCCTGTAAGCTTTAGATGTTTCACTATATCCAGTGAAAATACATTTCTCACTTCTGTCATCCAATTTCTTCCTTAATTCGGAAGGTATGTGAGCGTATGCTATGCATCTGAATGTCCTTAGATGTGCTACATTGAGCTTTGTCCCACTCCATGCTTCTTGAGGAACTTTCATCTTTAGACTTGTGGTTGGATATCTATTCAGGAGATAAACTGAGCATGCCACTTCTTCAACCCAAAACCTATTTGACAAACTTTTCTCTTTAAGAATAGTTCTTGCCATATTCATTATTGTCTGATTTTTCCTTTCAACCACTCCATTCTGTTGTGGAGTATACCTGGATGTTGTTTGCATGATAATGTATTGTGATTTGTAGAAATTTGCAAATTCTCTGGAGTTGTATTCTCCTCCTCCATCTGACTTGAGTGTTTTGAGATATTTGCCACTCTGTTTTTTAGCTTCTACCTTGAATTCTTTGAATTTTGCAAAAGTTTCAGACTTGTGTCTGAGAAAATAGATCCATATTTTTCTGCTGAAATCATCAATAAACGTTAGAAAGTAAAAGCTACCACCTATTGAATTTGTTTGCATTGGTCCACATAGGTCAGTGTGAACAAGTTCAAAATGTTGTTTGTCTTGATTTGATGACTGTGGAAAACTAGTTCTCTTATGTTTTCCAAGTATGAAAGACTCACATGGGGGAATTTTCTCTTTAAAGATAGGAAGACCTTTGACCATGGAGTTCTTCTAAAGAAGACTTAGACTCTGAAATGGTAGATGTCCAAATCTTGTATACCAAACCATTGTTTCATTCATGGTTGATGCACTCTGTGCATATGGTTGACTCAGATTTGTAGTTCTGAGGATAAGGGGAAACATCCTATTGGGATTCATATGGATTTCAGAAATCAATTTTCTTCTTGGGATTTTGTCATATATCTTACAAGATGTTCCCTCAAAAAGTACCTTATAGCCATGTTCAATGAGCTGTCCTACACTTAGCAAATTATGTTTCAGATCTGGAACATGATAGACATTGTATATGTCTTTCTTTACATTATGTTTAGTAAGAATAGGAACAGTTCCTCTTCCTTGAACTTTGACTAAGAAATCATTTCCAAGTGTAATATCATATGAGATTGAAGAATCAATGCATGAAAGTAAATCGTTGTTACCTGTCATGTGATTACTGCATCCACTGTCCAACAACCATAGATCTTTATGTTGTTGTTCAGTCTTGTGACAAGAGAGAAACATACCTCTTGAGGTGTCTCCCGTATGCTTTGACACATGTGCTCTGCCTGAGAGCCGATCTGCTTGCTTCTTTATGCATTCAGATTCATAGTGCCCATACTTTTTGCAGTAATAGCATTGAATGCTTGATTTCTCATTTGATCTTCTCCCTCTACCTCTTTGAGGCTAGAAATTCTGATATTGATTTTGTTGCTATTGTCTTTGACCTTGGAAATTTTGAATCGGATACTGTTGTCTATTGCCTCCACTGGAGTGAGGGTTACTGTGATTTCTCCCTCTTCCTTGGTGACCTCTACTTCTTCCTCTACCTCTCCCTCTGCTGAAAGAGAATTGAGTTTTGAAAGCATTGGAAATTGACTCATCTGTGAGATGCAGTCTGGTCTCATGTGTCACCAGAGAACCAATTAATTCATCTGTTGAAAAACTTGAGAGATCCTTGGATTCAAGGATTGCAGTTACAACCATTTCAAATTTCTTTGGTAAACTTCTGAGGATTTTCTCAACAATGCGTTGATCAGTGATGGTTTCAGCAGTCAGTCTGATCTGGTTCACGATGCCCATGACTCTGGTCATGAACTGATCCACATTTTAGGACTCTCTCATCCTTAGAGTCTCGAATTACGTTCTCAAGGTCTGTAGTTTAACTGTTTTGACCCTGTCATTTCCTTGGTAGGAAGATTTAAGGATGTCCCAAGCCTATTTTGAAGTACCAACACCTGTGATTTTTGAGAAAATCGAGTCATCCACAGAATTTTGAATCCATAATTTAGCTTTATTTTCTTTGTTCCTCAGTGTTGCCTGAGCAATTCTCTGCAGATTTGTCATAGCAGAAGGGCTGCTGGATCTGGTTCCACATATCCAAGATCCATTGGCTCCCAACATTCTTGTTCTTGCAAGAAGGATCTCATCCGAAGAGACCAAAACTCATAGTTCTTTCCAAGAAGAATCGGACCCTAAGTTGGTCCTAAATTGCTAAACGACGCCATATTTTTTATTTATTTATTTTAAATTTGCAGAAAAAAAATAGAGGGGAATTTCGTATTTACCTTTTTCTTTTGCTTAAACCCAAGTCTGTTGCTAGCTTGCACGTATTCCGGAAATATATGTTGCAAGATTTGGCGAGTGTCAACGTCGTGAGATTCTGGCTTTGTTAGACGAGTCCTCTGAACTCTCCAACTTCTGATTGTCGATGAGGGCTTATTGGCCTTGAATTGGACCTTAGTCTCTGTGCAATGTGACCATGCACCTTGATGTTAAAGCGCTACGCGCTTTTCCAGTTTTTTGTCTTTCAAATTGCTGAAATGCAAAATTTGCTTTTGGATGATTTAACGGTCTTGATCTTCCTGTGATCTGACGATCTAGATCTTATCGGGATATCGTGAATCATGACTTCTTGAACCCTGTTGAGGAGTTCTTCTGACTCCTCGATTCCTCGATCTCCAATTTACCGATGGCGCTTTCCATTCAGGAAATTTCCCGATTCCTTTGATCTCCGCCACGTGTCCCAATAGATGGACGACTCAAGTTTGCTTCGGGGGTTTCCCCGTGGAGATTCATGATCCCTCATTTTGATGAGATGACGTCAGCTGGGCCCCACAACTGAGCTTTCCTCCTGTCAAGATTTCGAACTTCAGAGTTCCAAAATGATCGTGCTTCTTGTCCTCAGGATTCGTGATTTGTCGAATCCCGATGTGCCGATGGACTCTCCTCTTTCGAGACTTTTCCAAGTCCTTGGATTGACGCCATGCGTCCCCTCAAGATGGACGGTCCGTGTCGTTTCGCAATTTCGCGACTTGCGACGCCAAAGTTTTTGTCAACTTGAGAACTCTGGTTGCCGAAACGATGACGGTTTCCTTGATGTCTGCCACGTGTTTCTTGATGGACAGTCTAGATGATGTGGGGATTTCGAGACTTCACAAGTCGAAATTTCTCCTGTGTACTCCAGAGGAATAAACCTTGTTCACCTTCTCGCTAATCCAACGAATGTCGGTCCTTTGCGCAAGATCTGACGGCTAAAATTCTTTTACCTTTTTCAAGCTCTCTTTGTCCCTTCTGAAATGCTTTCCCGCTCTGGATCCATTCGCAGGATGAATCTTACGACCTCAATGGCTGTTCTTTGCACATGAGATGCGTTCTTTGCTGCTTAGACGCAATCTTTGCTGCATTTGCAAGAATTTTCTTCCGCAAAAGAAAAATTTGTGAATCTTTCAAAGATTTGAAAGAAATTCACAATTTCTTCGTTCTCTGATGCAATCTTTGACAGATTTGAGCGATTTCCCGTAAATCTTTAAATGATTTTGCCTTCTGCAGGAATCCTTAACGAATTTGAACGAATTCGTCGAGTTCTTCAAATGTTCCTGCGTCTTGCAGCGCTTCTTTGTGAATCTTTGATTATTCTTTGAAAAATGAACAAGAATCTTTACTGTTTCTTCCTTCTCGTGTTTCTTCTCCTTGAAACTTTCGAGCGTAGTGCACTCTGCGACCTCACGTGAGCTTCTTACGATGATCTTTTGAGCATATGAGCGGATAGCTTCCTCGTGGAAGTTTCCTGCGAGGATCTTTCGAGAGATGCACAGCTCTCCAAGCCTTGTGAAAAGTTTGTGTCAAGTGCTATCGTGTTGCTCTCCAGCCTTTGTGAAGAGGCTTACTGCTGAAGCTCTGATACCATGATAAATTGTGAAGCAATAAATGCAGAGAGAAAGAATAGAACAGAAAACAATATATTAGAATATATGAAGAAGAGTACAATGAGAAGTAAGTCTGAAGAAATATTGAAGAGGTACAATGCAATGGGAGATGGCTGAGCTAAATAGGCTCAAGCAAATCAAGAATAGAAGGTACAGCTAGCCAGGACAGCTGGCAGTGTACAGTCAGACTGTTGAGGTTACATTATATTTAACATATATAATCTTTCAAAACAATTTAGTATTCAACAATCGTGAAAATATAAATAACTTTTATGGCATCATGGCTTAGATTGATAAAAAATACACGTTCCCTTGTATCTAATGTGAAGGAAAACAACAATTACTTAATATTTCAAAAAAAATTCTTATTCAACAGTCGTGAAAAAGAAAATAAATAACTTTTATGGCATCATGGCTTGGATTAATAAAAAATACACCATCCCTTGTATCTAATGTGAAGGAAAGCCAAAACAACAATAACTTAATATAATAATTTAATATTTCAAAACAATTTCCTATTCTACAATCATGAAAATATAAATAACTTTTATGGCATCATGACTTGGATTGATAAAAAATACACCATCCCTTGTATCTAATGAAGGAAAACAATAATAACTTAATATTGGCGAATATGTTATGGCCAAATTAGAAATAAAAATGAGAATGAGTTTACTATCTTCCATAAACTTTGTTAGGACAATTATATGAAACGTTGTTACTTCGGTGATATCAGAGTAAAACATACCTTCAAAACACAAAGTAAGGGCTAACACAATTACAGGGGCAAATCCAAGTTGTAATTATAAACTAGATTTGTAAACACAAATTAAGGGCGAATGCAACTGTAAATTAGAGTGGGAAGAAGGGTAAAGGGAAAAATAGCTCTCCATTCCTAGAAATCCAGATTGAATGAAAAATTCAATTTCGATTTGGGAAACTGTAAATTAGAGTGGGAAGAAGGGTAAAGAGAAAAATAGCTCTCCATTCCTACAAATCCAGATTGAATGAAAAATTCAATTTCGATTTGGGAGAGTGAAAATAGTTTTCTTTAGTTTTAGTTCTCCATATAGTAAATATGAGATGATTAATTCTTTTCTAATTAGATGAGTAAAAAGTAGCAAACTCTATCTTAATTGCCACTGAAAATTTCTAACCCCCTAATTTGACCTCTAAAATGATCCGTATATACAAGGCTACTCATTTCTAACCGCCTAATTTGGCCTCTAAAATTATCCGTATGTACAAGGCTGGAGGTTGGAGAGGGCGAGAGACTCCCCATAGCCACCCCCACCCTAGGGAGACTCCCCTCACCTCCACCCGGAACCGCACTTTGTATCTGACCGCACCCCACATTGTATATAAATCCCTCAACCCTATTCTCATATATGAATTTTCCCTAATATCTTGCCACTTCAATAAAACTCCTACCACACACACCCAATGGATGGCGAAAGTAGAAAAAGATATTAAGGAAAGCTTGTTAAGTTTTTAGTGGTATCTCTTCTCCTCACACTCCCATCCTGGTTTATTTTTTCACCGAAGAGGAGGATCTTTGTGCATATGTACACAGAGTTTCCATTTTCTCCTTATATGCAATAACTCTCCATTTTCTGGAGGATGAAATCATTTATAAAAGGCTTATCAAAACCAACCAAACTACTACATGGACAAAAATAAAAACTATACGAATCCAACGATTGCTATGTCAAAGAACACCAATGATATTGGTTTCAGATTAGAAACCATTAGCGATTTGTTTGCTGTGAAAACAGGGAGACTCTTACATCGGGAATCGCATCTTACTTACAGTAAACCAAAAGCAATAACATTGTGCTCCAGGCATTCAAAGTTCTGGCATGAGATAACTTGTTGTGTAAAATGTAAGACAAGATACTAAATTGTTTTGCGAATACTACGATCAGAACAAGAAAAGTGCACTTACGTATCGAATCTGTCTAGATCTAATATGTTTTTATAAAGATTACTATTAAATTCCAGCATATTCACTAAAAATTACCTACAGAAACAAGTGTGATCATTTTTCAAGTTGTCTCTACATATGATTGTATTGAATCAAATTTCAATAATGTGTATACTTACTTTCCCATTTGGTAGGGGAGACAAGGTGAGTCTCTGAAAGTATTTGCATGCAATTTCAGTACCTCCTTGGCTCTCTGCTTTGTTTTGTGTGTGCAACCGAGTTGTTGAAGCATAGACAGTTTAGACACAGCTCCACACTGAAGCATCTCCCGAAGAATCGAAGCAGATGAAGAATATATGCAAAGTGACCAAAGGATTCGCACGGCTTTCTTAGTGGCAATTTCTGAAACCCTAATAATTTTYTTAGAGACTACAGCAATACCCATGGCGTGATCAGCCATGGCAGCCCTTCCTTCGGCATAGTCCACTAGCATGTCCAACAAATATAASATCTTTTCACACTTGGGCTTCTCGGCCTCTGGAAGTAATTCAATCAGATAAAATACAGCGCCTGCCTCWATTGCCCTCAATCTGTTCTTTCTGGATTTTTTACAAATTGCTATAAGGACAACCAACGCCGCCATGGCCGCCTTAAGATAGACKTCACGCTKTATGATTTCTAAGAGCCCTTGGAAAATATCAATCCTTTCCCTGGCAATAAATTCCCAATCAGATACCCAAGTGGAAACCTTCTGCAATAGAACGGCCGCGTGATGTCTAGCTTCGGTAGGTCCTTTATCCAAGATGAAGGCCATCGACCTAATGCTCACTGCCTCTGACAGCGAGTTCGCAGTTTCCTGGGTCATAGGAAGTAGATGCAATATACCCAAAGTTTCTTCACAAGCCCTGTACTTTTCATTTTCATTTTCTTCACAGCAGGACGAGTTGATCAGAGAGACCAGAACGAGACCTGAAGCGGACGCAGCGATGCACCGTCTGTTTCCATCGTTCTCCTCCGCAAGGTTCCGCAATTTCTTCAATGCATTAATGCCTTCGATTGATGGAGATCTGAGTGCCGCTTGAAGTAAATTCGACACTTGATTGGAGTCGATGGGTGGCCTGGGCGTGGGGATTTGCTCTACGCCCTTGGAGCTGTTGGCAACGCACCATCCCTTTATGAGGCGACGCAGAGTGTGGTTGGGAGTTAAATCGAAATTCTTCAGCGGCTGCATGGTAGCAGGACATATTTTCTTCTTGCATGAAAATATCCAGTGCTCTATGCTTTCTCGATCATAGGTCATGCCTGTGGAAACAGTTACCGGGTCTCTCATCAACTCCATCGATATGGGACACCTGAAGTATGAAGGTATCTGGACCTCCAAATAAGTTTCTGCTGAATTCATGAAAAGAACGACCGAAGACACTGAATGATTACTGAAGCTATAATAGATGAAGGTCGGTGTCAATACACAGCGATAACCAGTTGCCCAGATCGATTCGAGAGAAGGGCAAACTCAGTATCAATAACAGACACACTCTGAGCTTAGAATGCCGACTTGAGTTAAAGATAGATACCCATTTTCCACTGCATATCACTGAAGTTTACCATGTATGGATATATAGGTAGTGTCCACAAATTGAACGGTTGACTTCGCTCTATGACCCGTATGTCGATTCTCAATGTGAGCGCATTTAGAAGGTTGTAGAGTCTGCTCGTCTGAATTGTCAATGTCAACGCCTTTGTATTCTCTGCGAGAAGGCCCTTCTAGAGCTTGCTGTTGTGCGGTCAAAATTTTGAGCGTTTACTTTGTTAATATATCAATTTCATTCAAACTAACCGACCATGCCCGCTTTCAACGCCAGAATGGCTGTGAATTTTTGCTCTAGTCCACAAGGCATTCTAGCCACACTTTATACGAGTATTTATTGGAGTATTGACTTCTACGAAAATTAGTAACACTGCAATGAAGGTGAAGTCGTCTTTAAAAGCCAGTCTACTACGAAGCACCGTCTAATACTTCTAGGAGGCTTGTTTTGTAAAGAATCTTGGCTAAGCCCTGCACTAAATCTATAACCTATGAGCACTCGACAAGTATGATAACTATATTATATAACCTATGAGTATTGGACAACTAGTATAATAAAATTTATAATAATAATAATTTATTTTTAAGGTCAGGGCCAAGCCAACACATCAAATTGGTGTATGAACGAAACCTCCTTATTTGTGGGACAAGGGATCCCCCTCCACACTTGACCTCTTAAGAGGAAACACATGCTCTTAACTATTAGGCCCACTCAAGGTGTATATATTCTTGTATTCTAGTTATTAATTATATTATATATTTTATATTTTTAAATAATATATAATTATCATATATTAATAAAAAAATATTTTTTAATTGAGCCATCACACCAAACATATCACTTCAACCAAGCATATACCACATGCTGTTACACTTACGTTGATATACAATGAGAGGACGGCATGCAAGAATGAGTGTACGGAGGGCGGTGGTAAGCCTGAGTGTGAGTGTTCATTTCCACTACTTCCTCTTTCTGCCTGCAAGAATGGGTCATTTCAATGGGCCCCCTCACCAAATAAGTAACATGAATAATTCCTCTTTCTGCCTGCAAGAATGGGTCATTTCAATGGGCCCCCTCACCAAATAAGTAACATGAATAATTGTTATTCTCCATATCTCCTATTCTTTAAGACCTTGTGTCCTAGGGTTTACCAATGACTTATTATTTTATTATTTATTTAACCTGTCATTTTTTAAACCAATTTTTATGTAATGATGGCGCACCATAGTGTTCTTTATTGGACTGTTACAATATTTTCAATAGAGCACTATTAATCCTTAATCGATGTAACAAAATTATTATTTTTTTTAACTAACAAAATTATTATTTTTTTTACTACTAGTAGAATCGACAACTACGACAAGCTTCACAAAATGTAAGTCTGGGATTTTAATTGGTAACCTCAGCAGACGATGACATTATCTACCCTGTTAGTCATTGTACCATGTTAATTATTCATCTTGAAATATGCAATAACAAAAGATATAAAACAGACTTAATATTGATCAACCAAGATCACTCTTCTTTTATTTTTTCATATTGTAGGAGGATTACAATTATTCCAATGTTGGATTATAGGTATTACAATTAAAAAGCTCAAGTTCGAACAATGCAAATTAACCTATTGGATGTGAATCAAGATGATTTCTCTAAAATTTAAATGGATACATTTAAATCAGTAAAAATATTTATTAAATATACTTTATATAAGTCTATTGAAACTCTAAATCATGTTCAATTATTTTATCTTCAAGGAAAAGAAAACCAAAATACAAGACATTTTCATTAAAAAAAAAATCAAATATGTCATATAAGACTCAACCATAGGTTTCTTGAAGGAAACTAGAGGCCAAATGGTTATGAACATGGATTTTTTAAGGTTAATTCACAATTGACCATAGAGTCCAAATGGTTATGAACATGGATTTTTTAAGGTTAATTCACAATTGACCATGATTGTGACATCTATGTGGTGTATCACCTCTATTATGTGATCACAAAATTGTTTCAATATTTTTTCCTAGGTACTCAATAAAATCGAGGTTTCGTGTAGAGATTACATTGACCCTCAAGAATATGTTGAGGATTCTAAACAATTAATTCGATTCTTAAAAAAAGTGATAGTTCTCTTAAAATTTTCATAGATTCAAACATCAAATGCAAATTCCCAATTTTGCAAAGAAATGTAAATACCTATACAATTTTTAATGTTGTATACTTGTTTACAAAAGACTATATAATATCGTCTCTTCATGATTCTTCAATTCCAAGCTTGATCCAAGTATAAGCTCCAACTATCCTTTGCTAAATATATAATTTTCGCACTAATTGACAACAATATGAACTCCCTAATCGGTACTCTTCTTCCCCTAGGACCACTAGCATGTACTAGCACCTCTATGGTGCTAGCACATTCTTCAAACCAATTTGAATGTAGATGTGTGGCTCCTCTACAGAATTTGAAGCCCCCACCTTCATGGTACTATCACATTTTTCAAACCAAGATCAAACCGAGTGCACAAAGAAAACATTGAGCACATTAACATCCATTCAGTCTTAGAGTGAAAAAAGGTAAGACGTACAACCCTATCCTCCTTTATTAGATATGTAACGGCCCTAATCCTTACGACTACCAGCGAGGCAAAAGTGCAATTTTTTTTTTTGAAACAGGAGAACAATGACGACTACAACTAGACAACACAACTGATGATGAGCATCATGCCTGTAGAACAGGCAACAACAATTAAGACTCCACACACAGGCATAAGGGCAACGGAGCGAAACATGCGTAGAACAACAAGGAGGAACGAATACCCGCCCGACACAACATGACCACGCCTACAAGCTAAGGGACAACATCCCCGTCTTGACGCAACGACCTAGACCTCAAGGACTAGAGCCTCTAGGCGCACGAACCCAATGCTTGAAGGTGTTCAACCCAGTGCCATAACCAACTGGCAACACTTGACAACACTCACACAGAACGCACTGCTCCGTCCAAGTTCTCGTTTGCATCTATCCAATAGGGCACGTCATGATTCCTTCATCAGAAATCATGTCGTGCCCAAGCGATAGACACGTCAATGACCCTGGCGCAACATAACCTATTTGGACAAGGGTCTCCCAATAAATCTGACGTGCTAAGGGCCAACATAACTGACAAGAAGACTATGCCTATGCCCACAAGCAATGGGTCGTCAAGATGCAAGAATACAACGCTCACAAATGCACAATCAAAAAGACTCGATGACATCCAAGAAGTCCTAAGGTTAAGTAAGAGGTCTAAGCGTGAAGGTAAACTATTGTAATGTTACCAAGGACCTAAACGTTATCAAGGGTGAACTAAACATAACTCAAGAAACGGCATGCTTGCCTGCACGGTACGCATCTATTAAAGTAAGTGCACTACTCATCCTTTAAAAAGAGATCATACGTTGCTTATATATCTAAATAACAAAGTTGCCGTAAACGATGAGTCCTAAATAATCAACATGTGTGAAGATGATATATCCCTTAAACTTCGAGTACACAAGGACTTGATCTGAGGTTATTATTCACATTACCTAATCAAGTTTAATCCATTCATTAGGTGATTGTTGGAAAAAGGGTCATCATTAAAGGGGTTGGATCTCAACCATGTAATTATATTTAAATTACCCTAACTACCTTAAAAGAATTATATGCATGCCTTAGGTAGTGATATCACATTAAGTGTGTTGAGTTCCCAATCTACAAAGCTACGCAACTACTACTAGCAGGAATGGCAAGGATATTATGAGTAAGGGATCATAGATATCATAGTAGAAGTTATATTGAGTAAGATCAAGAATAAAAGAAATACTAACACTATGCTAATTAATATGTGAATTAAAATATAAACAACAATACACGAAGTCTAATTTCAAATCCAATTTGGGAACCGAACCTTAGAGAACTTCCAAGTGTACATAAATCATTAGAGTATTAATAAAACTTAGGTAGCGGGAAAGATTTTACAGGGCTCAACTTGTAATGGACGACCGTAACTTAATATCCAGCCCAGCCATCCACGCAGCCTCCAAATCCGTTGGCAAGGGTAAATTAAAAACGCAACAGTAAAAAGGGTAGTTACACCACAGTCACCCAATCTCTGCCATGGATTGCACCAGTGAATATGCCATACAAATTACAGGTACTACTCGCTGCCAAGGAAAAGTAAGCAAGCGGCTGGCATAGGGGTTCATCAACGAACAGGGTAGCTCGTGAGAGAGTGGGAAGTCGCAGAGGTAAATGGCAAGTCGCCCAACCATTAAAATGAGAGCCAACTTCCTGAGTTTTGGGCGAATTGCCAGATGCACACCAGACATGAATTCAGTTACACAATCAAGGGCAAATCGTGGTCATTGAGGCAGCGACAAAGTCATCTGTTTTAGCAGCTATTCGAGGGCGTGCAACACCAATTTCAGTCAAGCTGTTTAGCATCAATTCATGGGCGTTTACAACACTTTGTCAATTAAGTTAAATAGTAAAAATTTGTGGGCAAACATTCGGCAAACGGTCAACGTTTCGAAGGGAAAAAACGTGGTTGGTAATCCGGTAAAACACAGCAATAAGCAGTGTGCAATTCGTGCGCATTCACAGGTATAAACGCAGTAATTTTTTTAAAGAATAACCCAGGCTTCAACAAGGGAAAGGAAACTTGCCACAACAGTAAACAAAATGCAATCTAGAGAGGGGCGAATTTCCAGGAACAAGGTAATTAAAACATAAATTCTTAAGTGCAAGACAGTCTTCTTCAAGGGGAAAGACACAGTATTTAACCCCATAGAAAATTGATGACAATGGTTCACAATGGATGAGTTTTAACAGAAGAGAGGCGTTGAGTTTTATTATCAATTCCCAGGTTCCAATCCCCAAAGCTGAGTATTATAGCCTTCCATAAAAATTTCTCCCACCAGACACCATCGTTGCCGCTAAATCGTTGCATGCTATCACTATCAATCGAATGTAATTCGACTACTATAATTTAACTATTATTTCGCTGAGTTTAAAAGTACCAATGATGTCTAGTTAAAAGAATTTGCAGTTTGAAATATAATAATTTTTTAGGTTAATAAATGAGAGCGTTGAGATAAATCATGGTATTCGTTGTATAGACACCAGGAAAAGCCTCCCTAAAATTTAACATCACAGTTCCTATACATGGCAGTCACTATATCAAGAAAACAAAGTCAATAAGTTACACCGCAACCAATCACATGTAAATCTCAGTCAAAATTACCCAACCAAGCACGAAAGTTCCTCAATAAAATCGTCGAGACAAAGCGCAGAGAAAATAAACCAAAAACACAGAGGGTTATAAAATGCAGAGGCCAAACACAATGCAGAGATCAAACACATTCATGTTTATAAAACACAGAGAGTATTATCGCCATGGAGTGCCTTAAACACTAAGCTAAACTGTCTAGTACTATATTGAGACTCAGAGTCAAAATTTAGGGGATAGGAATGATAATGGCAGAAATTCTCAACCCAAAAAGGCCCAAGGACCATTCAATCAGCCAAGAATCAAACAACAGAGGTAGATGACTGATAGGGACATCCTTCCCTCACCATTCTCACACAAAAAAGCAGGGCGTTGAGATCCATAGGTCTTTTAACGCTAAGGCGACGACCATAGATCAGGCTCCTCGCCGACTGCTCAAGTGAAGACTGGTGAGCTAGGGATGAAGGCTAAACAACCAAGAAGGTCACAAACAACACAGCCAGGTGGTCAAGACATGTCGGAATACAAAGGCCATGGGAGTCAAAAATCGTCGAGCTAGGCTAAGAAAAGTTTAGTCATCAATCTAAACATTTAGTCTACTTACCTAATCGACATGCAGATCCAAGCATAAAACCTACAACATATACTAAACAAATGAAAAGATAGTATCGTTTTATATTCACCTGCTCTAAGTGACGACCGCGTGCTCCATGCAACTCCCGCTCGCCAGCCATCGAGACTTCACCGGTGCCTCCCAACCAATGCTAGGGGTACTCTTCTTCCCCCTTAGCCCCCTGATCCGCAAAGGGGCCACACACACTATCCAAATATTATGACTAGCTCCCAGCTCGCCTTGCAAGGTGGAGCTACCACTCCTCTCCGAGCTGGGTATCCCAATTCCCACAAGTAAATCAATCAAGTAGATATTTTTGCAGTGTAACGTTACGCAAACAAAAGCCCCCACAAACTCCATTACCTCTCTTCCTTATATAGAGTTTCGTGGTTCCTTACTTTCCAAAAATTCTCTTTTAGTTAAGTTTTTATAATTAATTTCCTACAAATTTCCCCCCGTACAAGTGTCACCCATCCCCTTCATTCCTCATAAATTAACTTCTTTAATTAATTAATTATCTTTATTTCCCTCACCCACCTAGAGTTACTCCTAGAATCACTCCTAGGTGTCCCCAAATCTCTTACAGGTTTTAATAACTTTCCTTTTTATTAAATTGCTTGTTCAGTTTAAATTAGAAAGCTCTTAAATGGTAGATAATTTTTCTAAGTTTGACTTTCTGCTTTTTTCCCTTTTTATGTTTACCTCTTTTCCTAGTTTTGTAAATTTTTAGATTTTCCCTCTTTCCCCTTTTTAATTAGAACTCATAAAGGTAGGTGTGGAAATTAACCCCTTTTCCCTTTTCTCATCTAATTAATATTTTAAAATTATCAAAATAATAAAACCATTAATTCCCCTTTTTCTTTTAAATTTTATTCCAACTGATTTATTATATATATATATTTTTTTAATAAATTAAATTTCTTATTCCCTTCATGTTACAATATTTAACTAAGGTCATAATTATTATTTAGGTGGTTTTTGTTTTTATTATTATGATTGTTATTTTTTTTATAGAGAGATAAAATTTTACCACCAGCATAGTTTAGACTTAAACCTTAAGTTCTTGTACAGGGCGACATTTAATTATGGAAGTTGTTTTAAAAATTTCTTAACACATTATTCGTCCTAAGGCCATCTAGGTTCATTCCTCTATCATTAACAATGTGACATGCCCTTCAGGATGCACTAGGTGTTCCAAGGGTGCCACTCGCCTCATCTGTTCCCTTGCGCGATGTGCCCTTCAGAATGCACTACGTGCTCCAAGGGCGCCACTCATCACTCTCCATTTTTCTTGCGCGACATGCCCTTCAAGACACACCACATGCTCCAAGGGTGCCACTCGCCTCTTGACTGACTTGGTAGACATCAATAACCCCTGGAGTCAACACTCTGCCAGGTGAACTTGTGGGAGACTAAGGGCCTCTAAGGAATAAGGCCCCTGCCTTATTTAGCGCCCCTTAGAATCNATTATCTTTATTTCCCTCACCCACCTAGAGTTACTCCTAGAATCACTCCTAGGTGTCCCCAAATCTCTTACAGGTTTTAATAACTTTCCTTTTTATTAAATTGCTTGTTCAGTTTAAATTAGAAAGCTCTTAAATGGTAGATAATTTTTCTAAGTTTGACTTTCTGCTTTTTTCCCTTTTTATGTTTACCTCTTTTCCTAGTTTTGTAAATTTTTAGATTTTCCCTCTTTCCCCTTTTTAATTAGAACTCATAAAGGTAGGTGTGGAAATTAACCCCTTTTCCCTTTTCTCATCTAATTAATATTTTAAAATTATCAAAATAATAAAACCATTAATTCCCCTTTTTCTTTTAAATTTTATTCCAACTGATTTATTATATATATATATTTTTTTAATAAATTAAATTTCTTATTCCCTTCATGTTACAATATTTAACTAAGGTCATAATTATTATTTAGGTGGTTTTTGTTTTTATTATTATGATTGTTATTTTTTTTATAGAGAGATAAAATTTTACCACCAGCATAGTTTAGACTTAAACCTTAAGTTCTTGTACAGGGCGACATTTAATTATGGAAGTTGTTTTAAAAATTTCTTAACACATTATTCGTCCTAAGGCCATCTAGGTTCATTCCTCTATCATTAACAATGTGACATGCCCTTCAGGATGCACTAGGTGTTCCAAGGGTGCCACTCGCCTCATCTGTTCCCTTGCGCGATGTGCCCTTCAGAATGCACTACGTGCTCCAAGGGCGCCACTCATCACTCTCCATTTTTCTTGCGCGACATGCCCTTCAAGACACACCACATGCTCCAAGGGTGCCACTCGCCTCTTGACTGACTTGGTAGACATCAATAACCCCTGGAGTCAACACTCTGCCAGGTGAACTTGTGGGAGACTAAGGGCCTCTAAGGAATAAGGCCCCTGCCTTATTTAGCGCCCCTTAGAATCATCATGAGTGACTGTCGTAGTCTACTCTCATGGCATCGTGGGTCCTCTCGAACTAGGTAAATTTTAACCTACAGTTCGAGCCACAACGGGAGTGCTAGTAGGCTATGACAGGGTTGTTGTCAACACCTCTCCCTCACAATCTATGGTAGTCGTGCGTGACCCCTTTACTCCACATGTGAGTATGGTCGGCAAGCTATCATCAGCCTGCATCATCAAAAAATCATGTCAGAATACATCCACATCACCTCATCTAATCAGAAGCACTAAAATAAGAGTCAAACAATCAAACCCCAATGGTAAAATCCCCGACTCGATCCAGAGTCCAAGGGGTTCTATCGATGCCTCTACATCCTCGAGGTCCCAAAATCCTACAAACTCAGTAAACCGAGACAATAGCACCTGTCTATGTCAATGCAGTAAAACAACATGTCATCAACCCATAACGCCTCATAATCAAAATCAAATGTTTTAATAGCATAATAATTTGGATCACTTGCGAGCAAGCGCCCTTAAAGAATAAGTTCTCTCAGTGTGCTAGAGTGGTATGTTACATACACCCCTTCTTGGTCTAAACTTCGTCCTGAAGTTTCTCAGTATATGTGTCGAAATAGAGTGTATCACAGTATTATAAGCTTATCTATCAAAAAAAAAGGAAACTGCTAGCGCATATCATATGCGTCCTCCCAAGACGCCGAGTGCGGACTATAGATGTCCCACTGGACCTTGACCTCCTCTACCGTTCGACGTCGTAGCTGTCGAATGCGATGATCCAAGATGTGGATCGGCTCAGTCGTGAGCGCCCCCTCATCTGACACCCGCCATGTGCTCAAGTAAAAACATGTGTAGGATCAGTAATATAATGTCTCAAACAGATACATGAAAAGCATCGTGCATACGCCTCGAAGAATTTGGCAAGGCTAGTCATTATTTTATGGGCCTCTCCTTTTCACAATATCGTAGGTTACCACGAACCTAGGAGATAGTTTTAGCCCCTTTTTCCAACTGGATCGAACTCTTATGCAGTTCTAACTGCAAGAGTACTCGATCACCACATCGTAACTATGGTCGACACGATGCACATCGACATAACTCTTATGTTGATATCGCGCTTCCTGTATCCCTTGTCTTATTGTTTGCATTTGCTCTACCATTTCTTCGATCCCTTCTGGTCCCTTCAGGACCCTATCCTCGGGTCGATCCCAACTCAAAGTCATCTGACATGGTCTCCCATATTGAAACTCGAAAGGCGCAATCTTAATGTTGCTCTGGTAACTATTGTTGTAAGCGAACTCCACTAGTGGCAAGAATTCTTCCGAACTCTTTTGTTGGTCCATCACGTACATGTGCAACATGTCCTCCAAGTTCTGGTTCATTCGTTCGGTCTGCCCATCAGTCTTCGGGTGATACGTGGTTCTAAATTTAAGTTGGGTTCCCAAGGCCTCTTGGAAACACGTCCAAAATTGTCCAGTAAATACCAATCATCAATCGGATATAATCCTCTTAGGCATGCCATGCAGCCTCACAATCTCACTGATAAAAACTCTAGCTATGTCAGGTGCCTGATACGTCGTACGCATGTGAATAAAGTGAGAACTCTTTGTCAGAGTTTCTACTACTACGAAAATCGAGTCATGTCTTCTTGTCATCAGTGGAAATTCAACAATAAAATCCATCGAAATAACCTTCCATTTCGATTCTGGAATAGCATGTGGTTGTAGTAATCCTTCTGGGTGTCTATGTTCAGCCTTTACCTATTGACATTCTAGACCTTTGGCCACATAGTTGACTATGTATGCCTTCATTCCCTTCTATAAGAATAAGGGTTTAAGGTTTTCCCTCATCTTCGTGACTCCTGGGTGAGCCCTGTAAATTTCTCTATGAGCCTCGCTCAAGATCAACATGCTCAACTCGTCATTTAGCGGTACGTAGATCCGATTTTTAAACCTTAATAAATCATCGCTATCAAAAGAAAATCCTTCAAATCGTGGTACCATAATTGTGCTTTGTTTGATAAAACCCTCGACCTCTTTGTACCAGTCATCGTCACGCTGTAAATTTAGAATATTTTCATGCAAATTCGTCGGAAGAGGTAACACCGAAAAGATGCATGGTCTCTGAATCAAACATATGCCACTTGGTTCACTGTTCCTTTTATGTAAGTAATCTTGAAGTCATACTCAGTAAGCAATTTCGACCAACGATGTTGTCGTGCAATCAGGTCACTTTGCATAAAGGTGTTGTAGTCCATAGTGGTCAGTCTTTAGTTCAATGTTTTCATCCAATAAGGTAGTGTCTCCAAATCTTCAAGGCATATATGACGGATAACAACTCCAAATCATGCGTCGCGTAGTTCTCCTCATGCCTTCTCAGTTTCCTCGAAATGTAAGCGATCACTTGTTTGTCTTGCATTAAGTCTTCGCCTAAGCCTTCCTTGGATGCCTTAGTGCATACCAAGAAGTCCACATCCATATCCGGGAACTTTAGTATCGATGTTGTTGTCAACAACTCCTTGAGCCTCCGAAATGCTTCTATGCATTTCTTGGTCCAAACAAAATTCTTTTTTTTCTTCTACAATTCCATGATCGGATTTGCTATCTTTGAAAATCCCTCAACGAACCGTCGATAGTATCCTACTAAACCCATGAAGCTACACACTTCCGGGACATTCATTGATGCAGGGATTTTCATGATGGGCTCGACTTGTTTGGATCCACGACGATGCCTTCGCCAGAGATGACATGCCCTAAGTAGTGAATCTTTGATTGATAAAATGAGCATTTGGACAACTTTCCATACAATTTGTGCTCTCGCAAACACTATAGTACCAAGAGAAAGTACTCGTCGTGCTCCTCCATCATTCGAGAGTAGATCAATCATTGTCAATTAATACTTGGATGGTCTCATCCAAGTACCCGCGGAACACCCCGTTGATCAACTCATAAAAACCCCTGGGGCGTTTGTTAGTCCAAACAGTAAAACCATAAAATCATAATGTCCAAAAATCATCTTAAAGGAGGTCTTAGGGACATCATCCTCCTTAATCCATAACTGGTTGTATCCTGATCACAAGTCGATCCTGGAGAACATTGTCATGCCCTTCATTTGATCGAACAGATCATCAATCCTCGACAACAGATATTGATTCTTGATCGTGGCCTGGTTCAATTGACGGTAGTCAATGCAGAGCCTCCACGACCCATCCTTCTTTTGTATTAAAATAACAGATGCACCCCACAGTGACACACTAGGACGTATTAGTCCTAGTTCCAACAAATCCTTCAGTTGCATTCTCAACTCCTGTAACTCCAGGGTGGACATCCGATAAGGCGTTATAGCTATCGGTTCAATTCCTGGTTTTAGGTCTATAGTAAATTCCAATTCCCTCTTCGGCAACATCCCAGGTAACTCCTCCAGAAATACATCCACAAACTCTCTTACCACCAAAAGGTGTTCTAAATCTTTTTCTACTCCCTTCTTGTTTAACGCAAGGATCACATAAATCTTGCACCCCTTGCGCATGCTCTTCCATAGCTATAAGGAAGAGATGAACCTCAGGGAAACTCCCTGGTTCCATCCTACAAACACACGTCTTTATCCCTCATCATTGATCAAGCTCAACCGTTACGTCTTACAGTTGAGTATCACCTCATGTGATTCCAACCAGTCCATACTAATCATGACATCATAAGATCCTAGGATCGTGATGTACAGGCTGTCCCTTATGACAAACTCTCCCACGTTCAGGCTAAGCTCGTATAGTTTCCTCCAACCCTCTGTTTGGCTCCCGAATCCATCTCTACAAAGATGAACTCATCATGTTTGACTGTCTATACTTTATTACATTTTAACGTGGCACCAGAATGGAACTTTCGGTAGCATCAAGATCAATAAAATACTAAGTGTCTTATTAGCGAAGGTACCTGAGTTCTCGAGCACAGTCAACTAGTGCTCTGCCTGGTGGTTATTCACAGCTGCATGATTCCACTAGGCCTTTCCCAAATATCCCATGGTAGTGGGTCTGACTGATCCATATGCTCTAGTCCTCTTCACTAGGAAGTCATGCTGGAAATGTGGCTCCCCACATTCAAACACACATTCTTTGGTCCAGTAATCTTGGTACCAGAAGTAGAAGCTGAATTCCAATGCTCATCCTAACACAAACTCGTTGACCTTAAGTTTTTCGGTGAGGGAGCGGAGCACAACGAAGCAGCTCCATACGGTCGCTCTATCGCAAAGTGTCGAACTCGTTGAGCTGACGTTCAACGAATTCTTCAGAAAGAGACCTCTTCTAGAACCATTCCTGGAACAGTTCCCATGGCACGTCGTTGAAGGCCATGTTCAAAGTGACAGGAGCATCTTCCGCCATAGAAGAGCATTCCCCTTCAGTTGAAAGACCACCAAGAAGACCTTCATGCTGGAGGTCACAATCGCAAATAATGAAGCACAACGGCTTTCTCTACAACCATGCCTCAATGGCATATCTGTCCATGACACTCGTGGACTCGAGAACCCAACTCTCTCAAGTTCTCACTGGATTCTAATGGTACTAGCTAGGGCACGTGGTGGACCCTCAGGGGTATAGGTGCCCTGGCCTCATCTCAGTACTGATGGTGAATCAAGACCTTTTGACAGTACCTGGAAGGGCCTTTTCATACCATCATCATCCCTTACAACAAGCGAAATGAGCCCAAGGTCTTTCTCTTCCCCTTGGGGGTTTCGACTACTAGGGTACGGGAACTTATGGAGGCGTTGCTCATCCTTCCACGAACACCACGTTGTGAACCTCTGAGGCGTCCTATAAATGAGATTACCACCTGGACAAGTTAAGGTTTTAATTAACGCAAGGGTTAATACTCACGAGTTTACTGCAGTGGAAATCCTAGTGATCCACCGTCACATGGTTGAACCTACCCTAACACCATGTGTAACGGCCCCAATCATTAGGACTACCAGTGAGGAAGAAGTGCAAATTTTTTTTTTGAAACAGGAGAACAACGACAACTACAGGTAGACAACACAGTTGACGGCAAGCACCACGCCCATAGAACAGGAAACAACAATCAAGACTCCACACACAGGCATAAGGGCAACGGGGTGCAACATGTGTAGAACAACAAGGAGGAACGACTACATGCCCGACACAACAAGACCATGCCTACAAGCTAAGGGACAACATCCCTGTCCCAACGCAACGACCTAGACAACAAGGACTAGGGCCTCTAGGCACGCAAACCCAATGCTTGAAGGCGTTCAACATAACGCCATAACCAACTGGCAATGCTTGACAACACTCACACAGAACGCACCGCTTCGTCCAAGTTCTCGTTCGCATCTATCCAATAGGGGGCACCATGATTCCTTCATCAGAAATCATGTTGTGCCCAAGCGATAGACATGTCAATGACCCTGGCGTAGCATAAACTATCTGGACAAGGGCCTCTCGATAAATCCAACGTGCTAAGGTCCAACATAACTGATAGGAAGACTACGCCTATGCCCCCAAGCAACGGGTCGTCAAGATGCAAGAATAGAACGCTCATAGATGCGCAATCAAAAAGACTTGATGACATCCAAGAAGCCCTAAGTTTAAGTAAGAGGTCTAACCATGAAGGTAAACTATTGTAAGGTTACCAAGGACCTAAACGTTTTCAAGGGTGAACTAAACATAACTCAACAAACGACATGCTTACCCGCATGGTATGCATCTATTAAAGTAAGTGCACTACTCATCTTTTAAAAAGTGATCATACGTTGCTTATATATCTAAATGACAAAGTTGTCCTAAATGACAAGTCCTAAATAATCAACATGTGTGAAGATGATATATCCCTTAAACTTCGAGTACACAAGGACTTGATCTAAGGCTATTATTCACATTACCTAATCAAGTTTGATCCATTCATTAGGTGATTGTTGGAAAAAGTGTCATCATTAAAGGGGTTGGATCTCAACCATGTAATTATATTTAAATTACCCTAACTACCTTAAAATAATTATATGCATGCCTTAGATAGTGATATCACATTAAGTGTGTTGAGTTCCCAATCTACAAAGCTACGCAACTACTACGAGCAAGAATGGAAAGGATATTATGAGTAAGGGATCATAGATATCATAGTAGAAGTTAGATTGAGTAAGATCAAGAATAAAAGAAATACTAACACCATGCTAATTAATATGTGAATTAAAATATAAACAACCATACAAGGTGTGTTAATGAATAATTACAATACTCCATAACCGTCAACACATTAAAACAACAATACACAGAGTCTAATTTCAAATCCAATTTGGGAACTGAACCTTAGAGAAATTCTAAGTGTACATAAATCATTAGAGTATTAATAAAACTTAGGTAGTGGGAAAGATTTTATAGGGCACAACTTGGAATCGACAATGATAACTTAATATCCAGCCCAACCATTCATGCAGCCTCCAAATCTGTTGGCAAGGGTAAATTAAAAATGCAACACTAAAAAGGGCATTTACACCACATTCGCCCAATCTTTGCCATGGATTGCGTAAGTGAATACGCCATACAAATTATAGGCACTACTCGCTGCCAAGGAAAAGTAAGGAAGCGACTAGCATAGGGGTTCATCAACGAACAGGGTAGCTCGTGAGAGAGTGGGAAGTTGCAAAGGTAAATGGAAACTCACCTAGCCATTAAAACCAAGAGCCGACTTCCTAAGATTTGGGAGAATTGCTAGATGCACACCAGACATGAATTGAGTTACAAAATCAAGGGCAAATCATGGTCATTGAGGCAACGACAGAGTCATCCGTTTTAACAACTATTCGAGGGCATGCAACAACAATTGCAGTCAATTTGTTTAGCATCAATTCATGGGCGTTTACAACAGTCTGTCAATCAAGTTAAATAGTAAAAAATTTTGGGCAAACAATCGGCAAACAATCAATGTTTCGAAGGGCAAAAACATGGTTCGTAATCCAGTAAAACACAACAATAAGTAGTGTGCAATTCGTGGGCATTCACAGGTATAAATGTAGTAATTTTTTTAAAGAATAACCCAGGCTTCAACAAGGGAAAGGAAAGTTTCCCCAACAGTAAACAAAATGTAGTTCAGGGAGGGGTGAATTGCCAGGTTCAAGGTAATTAAAACATAAATTCTTAAGTGCAAGATATTCTTCTTCAAGGGGAAAAACGCAGTATCTAACCCCGTAGAGAATCCCTGACAATGGTTCATAATGGTTGAGTTTTAATAGAAGAGAGGCACTTAGTTTTATTATCAATTCCTAGGTTCCAATCCCCAAAGCAAAGTATTATAGCCTTCCATAAAAATTTCGCCCGCCAGACACCATCGTTGTCGCTATATTGTTGCATGCTATCACTGTCAATCGAATGTAATTCAACTACTATAATTTAACTATTATTTCATCGAGTTTAAAAGTACCAATGTTGTCTAGTTAAAATAATTTGTAGTTTGAAATATAATAATTGTTTAGGTTAATAAATGAGAGCGTTGAGATAAATCATGGCATTCATTGTATAGACACCAAGAAAATGCCTCCCTAAAATTTAACATTGCAGTTCCTATACATACAATGGCAGTCACTATATCAAGAAAATGCATTCAATAAGTTACACCACAACCAATCACATGTAAATCTTAGTCAAAATTAACCAACCAAGAATGAAATTTCCTCAATAAAATCGGCGAGACAAGGCGTAGAAGAAGAAAACCAAAAACACAGAGGGTTATAAAATCCGGAGCCCAAACACAACACAGAGATCAAACACATTCATGTTTATAGAACACAGAGAGTATTATTTCCATGGACTGCCTTAAACGCCAAGCTAAATGGTCCAGGAGTATATTGAGACTCAGAGTCAAAATTTAGGGGATAGGAATGATAATGGCGGAAATTCTGAACCCAAAAAGGTGCAAGGACCAATCAATCAACCAAGAATCAAACAACAGAAGTAGACGGCTGACCAGGAGATCCTTCGCTCACCCTCCTCACACAGAAAAGTAGGGCGTTGATATCCATAGGTCTTTTAACATTAAGGCGACGACCGTAGATCAGGCTCCTGGCCGACTGCTCAAGCGAAGACTGGTGAGCTAGGGACAAAAGCTAAACAACCAAGAAGGTCACAAGCAACATAGCCAGGTGGTCAAGATATGCCAAAATACGAAGACCATGGGAGTCAAAAATCGTCGAGCTAGGCTAAGAAAAGTTCATTCATCAATCTAAACATTCAGTCTACTTACCTAATCAACATGCATATCCAAGCATAAAACCTATAACATATACTAAACAAATGAAAAGAGAGCATCGTTGCATGTTCGCCTGCTCTGAGTGACGACCACGCGCTCCGTGCAACTCCCACTTTCTGACCGTCGAGACTTCACCGGTACCTCCCAACCAATGCTAGCGGTACTCTTCTTCCCCCTTAGTCCCCCGAGCCACAAATGGGCCTCACACACTATCTAGAGATTACGACTAGCTCCCAGCTCACCTCGCAAGGCCGAGCTACCACTCCTCTCCGAGCTGGGTATCCCAACTCCCACAAGTAAATCAATCAAGTGGATATTTCTGCAATGTAACATTACGCAAAGAGAAGACCCCCCAACCTCCATTACCTCCCTTCCTTATATAGAGTTTTGTGGTTCCTTACTTTCCAAAAATTCTCTTTTAGCTATGTTTTTATAATTAATTTCCTAAAAATTCCTCCCTATACAAGTGTCATCCATCCACTTCCTTCCTCATAAATTAACTTCTTTAATTAATAATTATCTTTATTTCCCTCACCCACCTACAGTTACTCCTAGAATCACTCCTAGGTGTCCCAAAATCTCTTACAAGTTTTAACAACTTTCCTTTTTATTAAATTGCCTGTTCATTTTAAATTAGAAAGCTCTTAAATGGTACATACTTTTTCTAAGTTTGACATTCCTCTCTTTTCCCTATGTTTCCCCTTTTTCCCTTTTTATGTTTACCTCTTTTCCTAGTTTCCTAAAGTTTTAGATTTTCCCTCTTTCCCCTTTTTAATTAGAACTCATAAAGGCAAGTGTGGAAATTAACCCTTTTTCCCTTTTATCATTTAACTAATATTTTAAAATTATCAAAATAATAAAACCATTAATTCCCCTTTTTCTTTTAAATTTTATTCCAACAGATTTATTATTTATATATTTTTGAATAAGTTAAATTTCTTATTCCCTTCATGTTACACGATTTAACTAGGGTCATATTTATTATTTAGGTGGTTTTTATTTTTATTTTTATTATTGTTATTTTTTTTATAGAGAGATAAAATTTTACCACCAGCATAGTTTAGACTTAAACCTTAAATTTTCGTACAGGGCGACATTTAATTAGGGAAGTTGTTTTAAAAATTTCTTAACACGTTATTTGTCCTAAGGCCATCTAGGTTCATTCATGTATCATCAACAATGCGACGTGCCCTTCAGGACGCACTAGGTGCTCCAAGGGTGCCACTCGCCTCATCTGTTCCCTTGTGTGATGTGCCCTTCAGGATGCACTACGTGCTCCAAGGGTGCCACTCGTCACTCTCCATTTTTCTTACATGACATGCCCTTTAGGACGTACCACGTGCTCCAAGGGTGCTACTCACCTCTTGACTGACTTGGTAGACATCAATAACCCCTGGAGTCAACACTCCGCCAGGTGATCTTGTGGGAGACTAAGGACCTCTAAGGAATAAGGCCACCGCCTTATTCTGCACCCCTTAGAATTATCATGAGTGACTATTTTAGTCTGCCCTCATCGAATCGTGGGTCCTCTCGAACTAGGTAAATGTTAACCTACAGTTCGAGCCACAGAGAGAGTGATAGTAGGCTATGGCAGGGATACTATCCACACCACTCCCTCAACATCTCTGGTGGACGTGCATGACCCCTTTACTCCACATGTGAGTATGGTAAACAAGCTATCGTCAGCCTACATCATCAACAAATCATGTCAGAATACATCCACATCACCTCATCTAATCAGAAGCACTAAAATCAGAGTAAAACAATCAAACCCCAATGGTAAACTCCCTAAATCGATCTAGAGTCCAAGGGGTTCCATCAATGCCTCTGCATCCTCGAGGTCCCAAAATCCTGCACACTGAGTAAACCGAGTCAATAGCACCTGTCTATGTCAATGCAATAAAAGAACATGTCATCAACCAATAACGCCTCATAATCAAAATCAAATGTTTTAATAGCATAATAATCCGGATCACTTGCGAGCAAGTGTCCTCAAAGAATAAGTTCGCCCAATGCGTCAGAGCGAGATGTTACAAGATAGCCTTTGTGGCACATCTAATTTGTCCATCTCATGCAAAACACTAATTATTTTAATTAATAGTTTTGCAATAATAATCCACCCATGTGTACAATGCACAATTTTTTTTTTTATTTCAAATGAAAAATATAAATTATTCATTGCATCCCAACCTCTTCTATTTTTACTTTTACATGTTCCCTACATCCCTTTTTTTCCCTAATTGAGTTGATGCACATGAAATTGTTTTTTTTTCTATTTAAATAAAATCACTTTCTTTCCATTTAGTTTTCTAAATTTTAAATGTTTTTCCATTTCCTATTATAAAGCTAACTTATATAATCATTGCTCTTAGTGTCTAAATATATGTATGATGTCCACTTTGTAAAAATAAATTGCAGACAAATTTTTCTTAGTGTGTAAATATATGAATGATGTCCACTTTATAAAAATAAACTGCAAGCAAATTATTTTAACATTTATCTTGTTTAATGACTACATGTAAGCTCCCTCAACATAAAAAAGTTATTAAAAGGGATGTATTAGATATGGAAATGAAGGTAATCCATAATGAAGATAGGGATTATGATCTACATAATTGAAAGTCAAGTATATGTGGACCTTACTATATTAATTATAATATAATTGTTGTAATAATTACTTTAAAATGTTGTTAATAGGTAGAGAGATGACTCATAATATTTTCATATTTATGTTAATGACATAGGTGGATGGTGGATCTACCTAGTAAGGGAAAATGATGACTATTGTAAGATCAAAATCCTTCAGAGAAGGCTACTATGATGAAACTAGAACCTTATTTTGACACTCTTCTTAAATGTGAAAGAATTGGCAAGATGGATCACCTAATGGAATGTTTTGGAGAATGGGATGCTTGAGCCTAGAAGGGTGAGTAGTTGCAAATAAGAGGAAAATTGAGGTTTTGTTAGAAATGACAATGAGCTAAACCTTTTCCCATGGTAACTTTCTAAATGATAGTGATATTTATATGAATAGGTATTGGGATGAATGATTACTTTATTTCGCGTTATAAATATCTATGCTTTAGATATGAAATTGAATGTTTTCTATGAATGAGAGGAAGGTTGTATAATATGATTATAACATGCATATTTTATCTTGATGATCGATGTAGGTGGAATAGGAAGGTTACACATGGAAATTAAAAGAAAATGAAAATGCATTATTTCTGGCATATCCACAACTATGCAAGTTGCAAAGAAGATGATTCCATGTGAGAGGAATACTTGCATCTATTTTGAAATTTTTATGTAAACTTTTATTATTGTATTCAATGTTGATATGGATTGAGGACTATACAAATATAAGGGGAAGGAGAATCTAATACCCTAGTGTCAACTTAAATTGGTCCATGCACGGGTTGTAAGACCCAAGGTTGCGTTCAAATTTGACCAACAAATCCTCAAGACACTAGCCCTTTCAGCATCAGATGCTTGCATACACTACTACATATGGGTGGATTATTCCACGAAAATTTTCCACGCTTCAACTAGTTTCATATTTTTTTTAAACAGGGTAGGATTTTCGTCGATATTGCCACGAAAGTTCGTCGCAATATCGATGAAAATCTTATTTAAATCTAGTCCGTATTTTCGTCTCTATAGCGACTAACTTTCGTGGCAATAGCGACACAAATTTTTCCTATCTCATTGGTCGATGTTAATGGCTAGTTAACTATTTTATCTATATATACGTGACTTTAAGAGACTTTGCGACACAATTGCTATTGTTGTGACACTGTTCTTGGCTTTTGTTTGAGTTGTTTATTTTTTCTGTCACCCACCGGTTGAACAAATCCAGTTCTCGATCTACATAGCTCAGATTTTGAACTTGCAAGGTTAGTATGTTATTTTTTTATTGATGTACTCATT
>SNQJ01S0002000.1:91553-101698 GCA_010110895.2 Picea sitchensis | reverse complement strand
AGAGACAAAGTCCATTGAAAAGTAAAAGTAAAGAAAAGAGGAAAGTGTGCACAGTGTTTGGTAAACACGAAAAGCGATGCAAGAGACGAAGGAGCATCACAATTTTGTGCATGCCTTTGAACCAAGTCTCCAATGCATCTTAATGCCGCACAACGAACCACAACTACAACCAACCTACTTTCAATGCACAACATTAATAGAAAGTCCAAGAGTTTCTTCTGAGGAAAAAAAAACGGTTTGATTAAATATTCTATTTGCATCCTTTCCATATTCAGTATTTGAACTTCTAGCAAGAAGCAATGCAACTGTCTCCAATGCGCCTGGTAAATTCACTGTCTTCTGTCGTGTGAACCCATAGCCTTGAGCTTCTCCAGAATCATGGTATTCTTCCTCCCCAATGAGCAGACCACAGACCATCCAGAAGCAGACCATCATGTTTTCGATGGATTATGAATGGGCTTGATTGTAGGGCAGTTGCGGGTTAGAGTTGGTTTTAATAAATTATTGCATGGTTCGATACAGTTTTGACCAAGAATTCGACGCCGGCTGCAAAAACGTGCACACCACACTAAAATATTGCAAGTAGAAATCAATCTCTGCACCGTCACATTTCGCTACTGGAAGTCGGCTACCCTTACGAGAACGAGCTCTGGCATCTTGCACAGAAAATAATTGCGATCCAGTATTTACCCAGCTCTCAGATGATTTTGCTACATTGTTTTCGGACTTGACTGGGATAGAATGGTCGGAGCAGGAATTTGATGACAAAATTAGAAATGGACAAGAGTTTGCTGCCGATTTTCCAGACCTATACGTTGATTTTATACAAAGACAAAAGGGGGAGGATGATCTAAGTAATGTTGGTGAAGAAATTGAGGAATTGGAACTAAAACCCTTCGAACACGAGAATCTTCGCTACCTTATAAGGGACTCTTTTGTTGGTATTATTCCTCCTCCAAAAACCCTGAGCATCAATATCGCAACAAAACATGGTGAGGAAAATGGATGAAAACAACCTCTAGTGAACCCCGCAAATCACTATCGCATATTTATTTCTCAGAACCCTTTTGTTCTCTGAGAACCTAGGAAGGAGCTCTTAAGACTGTGCTACATAACAGCATGGGAAAGCATTGAATGAATGTAAAAGAATTTCTAAGATCCTATGCAATATAGCTATCTCCTAGCTTGTGCGACAATTTTAATGGAAATATTAAACTAACACAACCCTGAAACGATTTTATAAGCGACACATCATAGGAACCCTAGATCCTTGAATTTGAACCACCAAAGATGAAAAAGCCATCGAGCAAATCTACTAAACCTGTCTAGCAATCTAATTTACATAGCCAGGAATTAGATACATCACAACTATAAATTCATAGGGGGAACTAAATGGCAAGAGGCAAAACAAAGATATAGGGAGATTCGAAACCTAGACTGGTAGAATTGTAACCTCATTGTAATCCCTGCAACATTAATCAGTTGTCATTAAATCACTGGTCGAGAAACTCATAGCTGATGAAATTGGAAGAAATTGAATGGTTTATGCAGGGCAGAGATATGGAACCCTAATCCCTATCTGAAGAGCAAAGTGGAGAGGCGACAGAGGAAAGAGGCAGAAGTGAAGGACGCATTTAGGGTTTGTGGAGGGATAGACCGGGAGAGTACGTGTAGGGTTTTAGGGTTAGGGGAAGAGAATGAGGAGAGGGGGGCACATGGGCCTCATGCGAGGATCCACTGCCCGACTCTAGATCTTTTTTATTCATTTATTATTTTAATTTTTCCTTCTTTTTTTTTATTTTGTAATTGGTTTACTCTAATTTTTCTTTTTATATTATATTGGTTAATTGTTATTTTTGTAATTTTGTTTTATAAAAAAAAGGAGAGAAGATGTTTTATTAAAGACATTATTATTATCTTTAATTAAGGTTTAAAATATTAATCTTTAATTTAGGTTAAATATTAATTATTTAATAACAATAATATTTAAATCTAAATACATATACTAGTGATAACTAATCAATTAATTAATGAGAATAATTAGGAAGATTAATTAATTTAAGTGGTTATTTGAATTAGGGATTAGCTAGGTGATTAGTAGGTAAATTAAATAAATCAGGTTTTATTTTGAATTAGGGATTTAAAATTTAAATTAATTAATTTAAACTGATTATATAAAAAAATGTTACAAAAGGGGGGTGATATGGAGTCTATGGGTTTTAAACCCATGACCACCACGCACTGCCTAAGCCTTAAGGAACAACCAAACACCAGCGCACCATGTATGTGCCTTGGAGAAAAAAATAATAATAATTAAATTAATTGGAAGGATGAAGTAAATTAGTGATTAATTAATTAATACTAATAATAATATTAATTTTCGGGAATAAATTGAAAGTGTTGATTAAGGTGATTGAAACTTAGGATTAAGTTTAGTCTAGATTATTAGTCTTTAATAATTAATAAACATAAGGTTGGATGTCACCTTAATCAATTGTAAGCAAAAAGTTTAAAGGACTTAGACTAGGACAAGCGGGAAGGAGGTGGCATACGCACTAGGAGAGTAAGCAAGTGGAATTAATGAGTGTGGTGTGATGCTAGCATAGCTACAGGGCAAGGGAACCAATGGTTTCTTTTTTTAGGCGAAGAAATCAAGCTTAGACGCTTAATCCTAATCCTAACCTAGCCAATCCCCTAAAGAGAGTAATGTTTGTTTATAGACAAGTAAAGAAAAAATTACGCCTAACCCTGTTTCTAGTTTGAGTAGCACCAATTTGAAACATCCTTGAACTCACCCTAACAACTTTGGTTGATGCAGGTTAAATAACACAAGATGGTCAGGACTTGAGGGAATCGAGGCAAGGGAGCATCATCGCAAGCACCTCCAACACCGCTAGCGCCGCCGCCACCATCGCCCGAACTAGCTCTCGTACTGCGCTCGTTGGAGGCCATTAATGAGAGTTTAAAGGGGCGACAACCAGCGGGGACCAAAGTGGAATCCCCACCATCTAGAATGGGTAATCCATAAGAATCAAGGGATTCAGGGGGAGGACCTCCACCCAAAGACATCACGCGAGAATTGCAAAAGATCAAACATCTGGAGTTTGCCAAGGGTCGCGCCAGTGAACGCGCAGAAGCATGGTTGGAAGGCATGACAAGGTGTTTTTCCTTAAGGGACTATGCGTCCAAATCAAAGGAGAAGATCACAATTTTTCAGTTAAGAGACAGTTCCTTGAACTGGTGGGGCAACCTGGAAAGACAACGACACCTTACCCCAGACACAGTATCTTGGGAACTTTTCGAGGAGAGGTTCTGAAGGAAATGTCTGCCAGCATACTATGAGGAACAATAGGTAGGGGTGTTTCATGCCTTAGTATAGGGAAAAAAAACTGTAGAAGAATATGAGATCAGATTTATGTAATTGGTCAAATATGTTTCGTATATGGATAATGACCAATGACAGGCAAAGCGCTTCGTCTATGGATTGAACCCTAATATAAGAGCTATGGTGTGGATGTGGAAACCGTCTTTAGTAGTGGAAGCGGTGGAAAATGCGCGTTATATGGAGGAACACATGAACTTGACCGGGGGTACAAGACCGACATTTCCACATCGTCCTGGATTCGTCGGGAAGGCCCCTAGGACATTTCCTAGGGGAGGGGGCTCAAGGCCACCACCATATGGTGACAGAGTCGCGTCAAGGATAGTAGACGTAGGGATTTCAATGGCAGCGAGTGCATCATCTCGTTCATCGCCAACGATGTAGACAGGTCCAGGACCATCTCAGGGAATAGCTAGTAGGGGCAGGGGTTCCAGGGGAAGGAACTCATTTCAGAGACAGTCACATAACAATGCATAGGTTCAATCTCGTGTTACCTGTTGGGGGTGCGGAGGATCCCATTACCAACATGACTACCCAGAGTTACAATCAAGGTTCATGCATAGAGAAGGAAAGACACCAATGGGGAGAGCAAATAGCAGCCACCAGATTTACGCAACGGTTAATAATTTCCAGGCCAAACATCAATCCACGGTGGTGGAGTCATCAAGTACGCTAAATCATATCAACATTAAGATTTTATTTGATTTTGGTGCTACAGATAGTTTCATTTCACCATCTGCATTAGAAAAGAGTGGGTTGGCAGCCTACGAGCACGATGAATTTAAACAAGTCAAGATGGCTTCGGGGGAAAAACAAGTGGTAGGACCTAGCGTTGATAATTGTATAGTATACCTAGGAGTGTGTACTACCAGGTTGAAGGTATACATCACTTCTCTCAGGGAATATGACCTAATCATTGGAATGGATTGGTTAGCAGCTCATCGAGCCTTGGTACATTGTTTTGCAAAGAGGGTGGTTTGTGTCGATGATGAAGGAAGACCAGTAGAGATCCAGGGTGTACGGAGAAAAGTGTCATTATGCTTTATATCAACTATGAAGGTTAAGCGATGCTTGAGGCAAGGGTGTCTAATTTATGTAGTGGAAGTAGTGAATGAAATGAAGGGACCCTCATTGGATCAGTACCCATTATTGTCATAATTTAGAGATGTTTTTCCGAACAAGTTACCAGGGTTACCTCCTGAGAGGGAGCTTGAGTTTACTATTGAGATAAAACCTGGTGCAGAACCAATCTCCAAGACTCCGTATCAGACGATAGCACTGAAACTTTGTGAATTACAAATGAAGTTGAAAGAGTTACTAGACATAGGGCTAATAAGGCCCAGTTTCTCACCTTGGGGTGCGCCAATAATTTTTGTAAAGAAGAAGGATGGATCCTTACGACTGTGTATAGACTACAAGGACTTGAATTGTGCTACAGTGAAAAATAGGTACGCAATGCCACAAATAGATGACCTCTTCGATCAAATGAAAGGAGAAGCAGTATCCTCAAAGATCGATTTGCGATCAAGGTATCATCAGTTAAGGATTAAGGAAGGCGATATCCCAAAAACTGCCTTTCGAACTCGGTTTGGAAATTACGAGTTTGTCGTAGTACCTTTTGGATTGACCAATGCACCAACAATATTCATGAGCCTCATGAGCGACGTATTCCGAAAGTACTTATACTGTTTTGTACAAGTCTTTATAGATGATATCCTCATCTATTCCAAGAATGAAAGAGAACATGAGGAACACCTACGAGTAGTGTTGTCCTGCCTGAGAGAGAACAAATTGTATGGGAAGTTGTCGAAGTGTTCCTTCTTCCAGAAAGAGATTCACTATTTAGGTCATATCATTTCTGACGAAGGAATCTCTGTGGACCCAGAAAAGGTAAAGGCCATTATGGAGTGGCCAGTGCCGAAAAATTCCCATGAGTTGAGAACCTTCATGGGGATAGTAGGTTATTAGTAGAGATTTGTGGAGGGATTCTCCAAAATAGTGAAATCCATCACCACTTTTCAATGCAAGGGGGTCAGGCATGAATGGACCGAAGAATGTGATAGTGCATTCATCGATCTTAAGAGGTTACTAACTAGTGCACCAATTCTACGAGTGCCATATATGGAAAAGGACTTCACAGTCTGCATGGATGCCTCGAAGCAAGGGTTGGGGGCCATGCTAATGCAGGATGGAGGAGTGATAGATTATGCATCAAGGAAGTTGAAGAAACATGAAGAGTTATACGCAACTCATGATTTAGAGTTGGCAGCTGTAATGCTAACTCTGAAACTTTGGAGGCATTATCTTGTGGGGCGAAACTTTGAGCTCAAAACGGACCATCAAAGTTTAAAACATATCTTCACTCAAAGGGATATGAATGCTAAGCAAAGGTGATGGAGTGAGTTTATGAGTGAGTACGATTTTGATATTTCGTACATCAAGGGAAAGGAAAATGTGGGCGCATATGCCTTGAGTAGGAGACCACGTATCTTCTCCTTGGTACCCTTAAAGGTCAATCTGAGGGAACATGTGTTGACACAACTCCACGGAGACAGTTGGTATTTAAAGGTTACTTCAAACCTCCAAAGTGGGATGTAGTTAGATCCAAAGTATGAAGGATATAGTCTGGAAGCAGACGAAGTATTAAGATATCGGGGAACGATGTACATCCCTGAAAGTGGGGATATTCGAAGCATCATATTGAAGGAATCCCATAGAGCACTTTATTGTGCACATCTGGGTGTGAAGAAGATGTACACAGACATGAGGAAGCTCTTCTTCTGGGTAGGCATGAAGCGTGATATAGTCCATTTCGTCGCCATGTGCCTAGAGTGTCAACAAGTGAAAGTCGACCATCATCACCCGGCAGGCCTCCTACAACCACATGATGTTCCTATGTCCAAATGGGAAGTCGTTTCTATGGATTTTGTTGTGGGGTTGCCACTCACATCTCATAGACACAATGCAATTCTTGTGATAGTGTATAAGTTAACCAAGAGTGATCATTTTATTCCAGTTAGAGACACTTACAATGTCACCGATGTGGCACATGTGTTTGTAAGCAAGGTTATCCGTTTGCACAAGATACCTAAGAAGATCATTTCAGATAGGGACTCCCAATTCACTTCTAGGTTTTGGACAAGTTTGCAGTCAGCGTTGGGGACTCAGTTGAACTTAAGTACAACTTATCATCCTGAAGAAGATGGGGAAACTGAGAGAGTAAATCAAGTCATGGAAGACATGCTCATGATGTATGTCATGGATAATCAAACCCAGTGGGAGAAGTACCTACCTTTGGTAGAGTTTTCCTACAATAACAATTTTCATAGCTCCATCGGAATGCCACCTACGAAGCTTTGTATGGAAGGCCATGCAGAACGGCGTTGAGTTGGGATAGACTAGAAGACTGAGTAACAGTTAGGATAGAATTGATTCAAGAGATGGAGGAATAGGTGATTCACATTAGGAAAAGACTAAAGGAAGCACAGGATAGGCATAAAAGTTATACGGATGCACATAGGACTGACCAAAGTTATGAAGTGGGAGACAAGGTTTTTATTCATATCAGGCCTAATAAGAGTACCATACGGTTTGGGAAGGGGAAAAAGTTGTCACCTCAATTTATAGGACCGTTCAGAATCCAAGAGAAAATTGGACCTGTTGCCTATCGTCTCGTACTGCCAGCCCACTTACATAAAACTCATAATGTATTTCATGTATCTGTTTTACGTCATTATGTTGCTGATGAATCACATAAACTAAATTGGAAGGAATTGTAGGTATCAGATGTGGGAACCCTCACGGTAGAACCATTACTCATATTGGACCATAGATTCTGGCAGCTTAGGAACTGTCTGGCAGACCAAGTTAAGGTCCAATGGGACAAGTATAGTCCAGGATCTGCTACTTGGGAAGACGTCGAGACACTACAACGAGACTATCCCTCACTTTGTTTGACCACCTCGAGAATATGTTTCTCTAAGGTTGGGTGTATGTAACACCACCTTTTGACTTAGACAACCAGGATTACCTGAGGCCTATATACTTTATTTTCTAGTCCAATGAAACTATTAAGTGATACACTTAAACTTTAAAATGTATAAACTTTTATGAATGTTTAAATGTTATTGATGATGATGTATGTAATGTGATCTATTATGTGAATGTAAATTTTACGAATGTTTAAATGTTATTGATGATCATGTATATGATGCGGCATATTATGAGACTGTGAATTTAATGAATGTTTAAATGCTATTAGAATGATGTTGGATATGATGCAATCTATTTTGGTAAATGCTAATATTATGAATAGGTGTCGAAATTGAATTATGGGATATTATGAGATCTATTTCTAATTGGAAAACTTTGATGTTAAGTTGTTGGTACAAGGATACCAAATAGAAATGATGATTGTATGGAATTACATGATGATAATGCATAGAAATTTATGAGTTTGTGTTATAGACTAATCTGTAGGTTATGGGCTATGAAATAGCCAACGTAATGATGATGAAAGTGGATATCATGACCACTAGCCGAGAAACATTATGATATGGATATTGTATGTGAAATTATATTGGTTTGGATGCATTGCTATGATATGTGGACCACTGGAGGATTTTAGGTGATGACACTGCCCAAAACTGAATAAATGATGACAAAACCCCCAACAACACGGTGCCACTGTATATTCCATTGTAGGGTGTGGACCCTAGTTATGATTAGGAGGGGTGGAGGCATTTCCCACCGTGTATCCTCCGAAACCTGAAGTCATGGGAGGACAGTGTTAGTTCACGCTCCCCAAGACGTGTGATGATGACCATCAGTTGCCTCCTAGGGAAGCTTGGTCGAGATAATGACACTTCCGCTTACGAGTTCTATTTGGAGTTAGGTCAATATAGTTGACTCTCCAAGATAGTCTAGCAGAGGAAGGATAGGAATGGAGATGGAAGTAAGTTAGGGAGGAAGGATGAGTAGAAATACTTGAGAAAGTATGGATATTTGTCTTATGGTGGAATTTAATGTTTTCCCTTCTAAAAAGAAAATGCGTATATATGAATATTCATAATGTTGTAACTAAACCACAATTGTCTAAATAAAATTGTTGAAATGGATAATTGTAATTGAAGGATTTCTCAAACAATTGATTGGCTTGTTGTCTTTTATAAAAGACTAGTCTTGTTAATTGGATTCAATGCATACATAAATTACTAGAGGATGATAGTTTTTTATTATTAGTACATGCACTGGACTTGTATGTACAAACTACACATGAATTTCTTGTACATATACACTAGTAGGTATGAGTTTTCTTGACTTACTTATTGATAATGTCGGTTAATTGTTATGAATGTGTGAACCATGTTTCTTTTCTTTTGTACCATAAGATACCTTAACTTCGGGACGAAGTTTCCTGAAGGGTGGGTGTATGTAACAAACCTAGTTGAATATATGCTTAGGGATTATTAAGTAAAATTAATTAGGTAATTAATTGTCCTAACATGGCTTTAATTAAACAAAGATTGGCATAATAATATTAATTAAATGTTTACTCATTAATTAATTATTATAACTTTTGATGAATTAAATAATTAATTAATTAATTACCTATCACATTCAATGACATGGGTAATAAATTTAAGAGGGTTAATAATCTTAATTTGTTTAATTAAATGATTTACGTATGCAGGAGGGGATAAGACATTAAATATAAGGATAAGATAGGGTTAAAATAATAATGAAGGGGATAAGATATTAATGAGTGGGAAGAGAGTCGGTGAAGGGGCATATGACGGGAGGATTCTTACGGGCAGGAGGATGATTATTTTGGGAGGAAGAAGAATTATTGGAAGGGGGAAAGACTGTATGTCTGAGGTGCTTATTTTTCTGGTGTGGGGAGTTTGTTTTATGGGTTTTTGGTGAACCAGAAGCAAGGGGCACTGGTTTGCTAGGGGTTTTGGGCACGGGGGCCAGGATATCCTTATGGTATCCTGGAGCTAGGAAGCGGGACACGCTGCTCCTAGCTGGCAGGGAGGAAACAAAGTTTTGGGCAGTGTTTGACATAGTTTCAACTTCAACATTGGACCAACCCAAGAAGCGGGATTTAGCATCAGAAGCAAGTATTTTTAATTATGAATGGATGAGTTATTTCATGTTGTAGATAGATTTTAATCTATGCTGAATATTTTGCTTATATGTTGGTGATTGAATTATTTATGTAAATTGAAAGGAATTATATCTTAAATTATATCAAATTTTTTATTTTATGGTCCCTACACACTTCTAGAGAAAATGTTGATGACCCTAAACACTGCAGTTATCCCACAATCTGAGGTTTTCATCTTATCATCCAACATTTTGATACGAAATTTATGACCATTACACCACATAGCCTTGTGATGTTTCAACTGCAACATGGAAAACAAGTAAAACATAAATTGCAAATTAATAATCCTCATATAGGACTTACTAAATATATATTTCAATAATTAAACAAACCAAAATACATTGAAAAATTGGGAAAAAACTAGGAAAATGTGGGTAACAAATTTAACTTGCATGTTTATCTTTTAAACCAAAGGCTATATCAACTTCCCTTGATGTAAGATCAGGAAATTGATCTCGATGACGATGCATTGTTTTAATCATTTTACTCACCCATTCCCATGATAACCTACCAAAATATTCTTCAATATATTCTATCCAATGCTCCATCCAATCAAGGTTGTTTGCAATGTATAAATGTAAAGCATCCCACTCT
>SNQJ01S0002000.1:31333-43366 GCA_010110895.2 Picea sitchensis | reverse complement strand
GCTAACCCCATGAATTACCTTGGTTCAATTAAATTATCTTGGATCAACAAATTTACAATGAATTTTATATTTCTTAGGTCAATACAAAATTCACATCTTCTAACTAAAAAATTCATACAAAACAATAATTGTTTTCCAAGCCCATATTTCTTCATGTTGGCTTGCAATTAATTGTGGGTTAATATGGCATTACCATATTACAATGTAATTTGGTAATGCCATATTACATTGAAATATGGTATACCATATTACAATGTAATATGGTAATACCATATCTCGTGTAAATTTTTTTTAAAAACTTAATGACATTGTCAATATCGACGATAGTTCGTCGGAAAAAAAATTGCATTTTGACCACCGTGGCAATAGTGACAAACTTTCGTCGCAAGTTGCCACCGTTTTTCGTCACACATACAACATCTTTGTCGTAACTTTGGTCTTGATCAATCCATGTTGTCGTTATTGCCATGGATATTCATCGCAAGTTGCCACAGTTTTTCATCGCACATACAACATCTGCATCGTAGGTTTTTGACTTGTCAAAACGTTTCATCGCAATTGCGATGAAATTTCGTCGTAATTTCCACGGTTGTTCGTTGTACTTGCGATGATATTTCGTCAGAATTGCGACGATGCAAAGGGTTAACTGAACATGACTCTGGCGACATGTGGAGAGATAATTTCGTCGATGTTTCCACGCACACCTGGATCATCGATATAGCAACGAAATTATTTCGACGAAAAATAAACTCAGCTTTTGTGGAAATTACGATGAATATGTGTGGCAATATCAATGAAAAATCGTCGCAAATTTGGTCATCTATACTAGTGAATGATAAAATCTATACAATCTTTTTAAAAAGGATCTATGATTCGCACATGTCTTGATAATTCTTATACACAATTCTAATTTTCAAGAACTACAATTAAATTTAGCATCGCTAAAAAAACAATTTAATTTCTATAGTTGCAAACTAAATTAAGTAGCGACCATCATAATTTCGATTTAGATTCTTCATTCTAATTGTGCAACGACCCTACAAGTAGTATGTCAGGAGGCACTAATTATTTAACAATTTATAAATGTTCATTCAGGAAATGCAATTAAAATCTATAGTGACCAAATAATTCAAAAACTTCGAATTGTAAAAATAAGTTTAAAGAAACCAAAAAGAGTACATTTGATTGATTCGAAATTCAAATATATTAAATGAAAAAGTATAATAAACAGGCACAGTAAATGGAGGTGCGAGGTATCGATCTTGATACCTCTCACATGCTAAGAGAGCGCTCTATATTTATTTAGCATCTTTCTTCAAGATTCGTTTCCAGAGAACAACTATAATCACAATGATTTTAACACACTCTGGATCGACAAATAGGCTTCATGACCAATGGAAATTCTAAATTTGGATTTTCAAATGAGTGGCAATGATGATATATATATATATATTTATTTATTTATTTTCTTAAAATTCTCGAGTTGCAAGGTAGTGCTATTGCAAGCCCCAACAAATTGCACTTTTCGAAACGAAATAAGATATACAGAGACCATACAAACTTCTAATTTAAAATTTGCAAAATTAAACAACAAGAATATAAGTTATAAACTTCAAATTGTAAAATACCTTTGCAGCGAATCTACAATTTCAAAAATTCCAAAATGGCACATAAATTTTATAGTGCCCCATAAATTCTAAATTTTTCTAGATTGCAAATTACTTGACAACAATCCTACACATTTCTAATTTCAAGAGATACAATTTAATTTGGAAGCGATTAATGAATTTCAATTTCTAAATTGTAAATTCATTTGTAGTGAATCTAGCATATTCAATTGCTAAATAACACATCGACTCTTCGATGAAGTTATAAATTTTTGTTTTGATCAAGAGATACTATACGACTTTGCAGCAACTATTATTCCATAAGTTCTAAAATACAAATTTACTATTTTACAATATAAAAATTAATAATAAAATACTTGAACCAATGAAGACTGAGATTTGAATATGTCCTTCAAAGACTTGCGCTCCTTTTGTACTTCCACTTGCTAATCACCAAAACTTCACTGGTACCTCCTAGCCAACGCTAGGGGTACTCTTCTTCCCCCTTATCCCCGAGCCGCAAAGGGGCCACACACCATAAACCAACAACCAATAGCTCCAAGGCTTGCCTCACAAGGAAGAACTTCCATTCTTTCCACAAGCTTGGTATCCCAACTCTCACAAGTAAAACACAGTCCACAAAAAATTGGTAGCATAACATTACCAAGAATAAGTGACCTCATTTTCCCTTATACCACATTTGTTTTATAGAAAAATCCCCAATGACACATGTCGTCATGCATAATTAATTATATTTTAAATTAATTTAATTAGGATTATTCACCCAGACACTTGTCACACTTTCCCCAAGTTGCACAAGTAATTACCATTTTTTATTTTATTTAAAAATTCAATTTCCCTCACATTCCCCAATGTGTTCCTATTTTTTCTCTTAGTTGTCCCTTTGTTCCCCAAATTTTCATTTAATGAGTGTCTCATAACTAGATCTTAGTTAGAGTAGGATTATGAGTCTTCTTCTACTTAGACTAGTGGTAGGTTGACTCAAGATTCTATTCCATGTGTACTCCTATTCTCTCATATTATTAATTCTTCTATTTTAAAATCCATTTTATAAATTTCATGCACACATGTGCATTTTATCCAAGCTTTAAATTTTATTCCCCTTTTTCCTAGAGTTTGATTATATTCTCAAATATTTTAACTTATGTCATAATTCATTTAGTATTTTATTTAAATTTTAGACTTAGGCTTAGACTTTTGTCAAGCTTTATATTTCATAATTTATTGTTTAATTAATTATTTATTCTAAGAAGGTCTAATCATTTTAATGTTTTCTAGGCCACATAGATTTATTGACTCAAATTTTAATTACACGATGTGCCCTTCAATACGCATCCCCATGCTCCAAGGGTGCCACTCATATTTGAATGGTTTTGGAAGTAGTTCTGACCCTTGGAGTCAACACTCCACTCGATTGACCTTGTGAGAAACTAAGGGATTCTAAGGAATAAGGACTCTAGCTTATTGTGCACCCCTTAGAAATCTTCATGAGTGACTATCTTAGTATACCCTCATGACATCATGGACCATTGAACTAAGTAATCATTAACCTACAATTCATATAACAATGGAAGTGCTAGTAGGTTGTGACAGGAACGCTTCCACACCTCTCCCTCGGATGTTTGGTTTATGTGCATGGCCCTTTTACTCTTTACGTGAGTCAAATTAGCAAGCATCGTCAAGCATGCATCCACTGACAAAAACAATGTCAATAATACATATACATAAATCGTATTGTAATCAATAATATGTCACATGTACGTAAAATGAAATACTCAAACAAATACAATCCAATCCCTAACTCAATCCAGAGTCCAAAGAAGTTCATTGATGTTGTCAATGTCCATAACCTGTCATGTGTCCTACACACTCAGGAAAACTCGTCAATAGCATCTCCCAATACATATACATCAAATAAAAATAAGTCACAATACATCATCATCGTCATATATAGCCCATAATCGAAATGAAATCAAAATCTACCATAACCGGATCACTTGAACATGAGTGTCCTCAAATAATAAGTCAATAAAAGTGTGCTCAGTAGAACGGGATGTTATAACAAATCCTTGAGTATTGAGGCAGATCTTGTATTTCTTTGATATATGGTTGAGGGATTCTGGTTGTGATGTGTTGTCGAAGTTGTTGGCTTACTTTGAGGTTGCATATCAATAAGGGTTTGACGTCTAGTCCATGTGAGGGTTTATTACACATGATTATGATTGTATGCACACGTATGGTACATGACTAGAGAGACATAGATGCACATGGTTTTAGTGATATTCTTGAGATATTGGGTATGCGATCTATGATATCAGATTTGATCTATTGAGGATATTATTGGTGCAGGTGGTTAGTATATGTTGGTACATGTTGATTACAGGTTATTGGTACTGGTTGGTTACAGGTTGTTGGCACAGATTGGTACATGTTTACAGTGGTATATTTCACAATGATAGTGTGGCAGTGGTTTCATCATTTATTTGACATTTATATTTCAGGGAAACATGACAGGGCAAGGAAAGGGGCTTTTAGCCACCTTCTGGTTGGTACTGGAGAATCAAGGAGTTGTAGCTTGCTTCAGTTTGAAACCAGGGAACTAGGTGGTTAGCCACCTTCCGGTTATACCTAGAGAACCTAGGGAGTTGGATATTCCTTCAAGTTGAAGCCTAAAAAACTAGGGGGTTGGAGCTTGCATCTAGTTGGAGCTGGAGAATTGGAAGTTGGTGCTTCCTTGAATGTAATTCTTGACATATAATAAAAGAGTTCTTTTGTTTTCTCCGGCATTGGGTTTCCATATAAATATTGGTGTACTTTGCATTGTGTGGATGTATTTTTTGTTGTTTATTATGCACTAATGAATGTTAATGTTTATGATACAATAATATATTGATGATGAACATATGAATATGATTGAATAAGTTAAAGGAATATACATTGTGGTTTAAAGGATTAATAAGTGGTATAATTTCTCATTACTGATTCACCATCGCCCCCCTCAGTAATCCAATAATTGGTATTAGAGAAGGTTCCTTCAGGAATCACATTAACCACTGGAAGGTAGATCATGGAGAGAAACAATATGTATAAAAATGGAATACCACAGTTTGATGGACAAAACTATGTGTTCTTGAGGAGAAGGATGAAAACATATGTACAAGAACATGGATTTGATGTTTGGCGATTAGAGGTAGTTGGATACAAAGCACCAACCATTCCTCCAACATATAAAGTTGGAAAGAAACTTTAAGAAAATAATCTGAAAGCCACAAATGTCATTCTGAATGGTCTCGTTGATTCAGTATATGTCAAAGTTATGCATTGCAACTCTGCAAAGGAGATTTGGGAAAAACTTCAAAATTTGTATGAAGGAGATGCCAAAATCAAGGAAGCAAAGCTTCAAACTTACAGAGGTCAATTTGAGCAGCTAAATATTAAGGAATATGAAAATATTGCAGCTTATTTTTTACAAGTTGATGAAATAGTGAATGCAATTATAGGATTGGGAGAAGAAGTTGATGAATCTATAATTGTTCAAAAATTACTAAGATCTCTTCCAATGAGATTTGATCCTAATATCGAAGCACTAGAAGAAAGAACAAATCTGGATTCGATAAGCATGTATGAGCTACATGGAATATTCATTGCTTATGAAATGAGAACAAAACAGGATAACCCAGTTACAAAGGAAGCAACATTTAAAGCATCCAAGAAGACAAAGAAAACAAGCAAGAAAAATCCAAAGTCAAAATGTAGTTGCAACAATGATTCAGAAGAAGATGAAGAAATGGTAAACTTCGTAAGAAAGATGCAAAAGGGAACAAGTAAATATAAAGGTAAGATTCTTTTGAAATGTTTTAATTGTGGTAAAATTGGTCATTTTGCAAATAAGTGTCCTTATGCTAGAAATTCAAATAGTGATGAAGAGGAAGAGCCTAAGAAAGAAAAGAGATATCAAAAGGGAAACTGGAAAAACAAAAAGAAAGAATTCAAGAAAAATTGTAATGTCCCTTTCCAAATAGGAGCTCCAGAAAAGGAGGCTTAATGGTCTAAACCACCCCGTTAGACTATAGCCAGGGCCAAAGAGGGGTAAACAGGGTTACTAGAGGTCACTCTAGTCCCAAGTGTTATATTCAGAAAGTGACATTGAGCTAACAAGGGTTAACAATGCTTTTAAGTCATTATGAGCTAAAAATAGAAGTCAACAATGAATTAGGGTTTTAGCAGTGATTTAGGGTTTCATCATGATTTAGGGTTTTGGAAAGCTATAAAGGAAGGGTCAGTGACCTAATTCATCATTATGCAGATTATGACTTGTCATTGAGAAGAAGAGGCACATCTCAGGAGAGATAGTTCAGTGTATTCCAGGAGGAAGACACCAGTTGGTTGATTTCGGTGTTGAAAGACACACCCTAGTCATCGGGAAGATCATCCAGGGCTTCCATCATTCTTCATTGATTCCACAGTGCTCCCATATTCCAGGTATTATCTTTTAGTTGCTTATTTGTACTCCGGATAAGATCCTTTTGTCTTTTGATCTAGCCGAGTGTTGTTATTTTTTAGTCGTAGTTGCTTATTTTCCGGCTAAGATCCTTTGTATGTTGATCTAGTCAAGTATTGTCAGTTATTCAATCGCATTTGGCCATTTTGTAATCCACAGAGATATCATAATACAAACCTGCAGTCCTTTTTCACGTTTATTATTTGTATGATCAATTATATGTTGTAAACCTTTGATCCTACACACACATTAACAGTGTTTCCCAGACTAGCCAAGTCAGGAACATTACAAAAATCTATATTGAAGAAAAGACAATTCCTCATCTAGTGAATATGGTAAGAAAATACAGTATTTATGGCTAAGAAAAATCAAACAAGAAACTATGATAGTTCATAATAAGAAGGGAAAGTCGATCTCAGAGAAGAATTAATTAATGCCTTAGAATAACTAAGGAAAGAAAGAAAGAAAAACAAGTTACTAAAGAAAGAACTAAACAAAACTCAGAATCTCAACTCGGAGGAAGTCACGTAGAAAATTACAAAGTTGAAAGTCCAGGTTGAAGAGGATAGAAGGATTGAAGAAATACTCAAAAGTCAGCTAGTAGAGAAGGAGGAGATGATTGAAAGGTTAGAAGCAGAAGAAGTCACTCTAAGAAAATATCTTCAGAAGAAGGATATGCAGCAAGATAACACCAAGACATTGGATAAGATCATCAACAATCAAAGGCCATACTATGACAGGTACGGACTATGATACAATCAAATGAAGACTGAGAAAGGTTCAAGCTCCATGATGAAAGTAAAAAAACAAAATAATTATGCAGAAGTTCTCAAAGGAAGGAATAATGGTCAACATGAATCGGAAAGAAATGAATAAAGAAGACCCTCTACATTCAAGCAACAAGGAATCTTCAATCATTGTTAAAGAAACAATCAAAGTGAATATCTTGATAAGCCAAGGAATAATTACAGAAGAACTACACCACAAGGAAAATCATTCACAACCAGGTATGTAAATTTATTTATAAATGTAACTTTGGACATAAAGTTACATATTGCAGGGCTTATGAAAGAAATAATCAAGCAAGAAATTCTTATGTGCCCCCCAAAAATATTGAATGTTACAAATGCCACAACTATGGACACATAGCTCGAAATTGTAGAAGCATAATAAGGCCTCCCATGAAAGAAAATATTGACGAGAGACATAATAAGGTTTGGAGAAGAAGTGAAAAAAGAGAGGAGTAGGTAAGTGAAGAGAAGGTCCAAAGAATTGTACTTTCAAGAGTTGCAGTAGAAAAAGATCATGATGAATTTAAAAGAAAAGAGGAAAGTGTTGTAATTCAAGTACAAGACAAAGAAGATGTCAAAACTCAGGATGATGAAAAAATTCAGGAAGATGATGAAAAGGAAGATGTATTCACAGATGAAGAAGAATATTACACTGCATAAGAGCATGTATTCTTTTGAGCCATTCGTCTTGGAGACTCCCAGGTAATATGAATATTAGACAAGGAGAGTCTATGCATTATCTTGACCCATGTATTCACAGATGAAGACGAAGATTACACTGCATTAGAGCATGTAGTTTTCTGAGCCATTCGATTTGGAGATTCCCAGGTAATATGAATATTAGACAGGGAGAGTCTATGTAGTAGTTGAGACAGATGGGTCAACATTGTGGACAATTGAGTAGTAGAGTCTTGGATAGTATGGACAGATATGGATTCATAGATTGGTTCAGATATTGATTCATAGATTGGTTCAGAGAATGTTGGATGATTATTTGAATGCTTAATCTTGATTTTTTTTATATATGTCAGCTGATTACTCAAGGAAGCACCAATGGATGATAAATCCAATAGGTTGAGGTACAGGTTAATGCATGTATGATGCATGGATAGGTCCAAGGATCATCATAGGAATAACAGATCACGGTATTCTTGATGCAATATTGTTGAGAAGTTGATCAGTGTTCTGGTAGAGTAGTAACATCCGCAACAGAAGTAGATTGTAGTGATAACATATTGTTCATTGTGTTTACACGATATCTTGCAGAGAAGATAGGGGGATTTATTTTCTTAACCATGATTGTTTAGAGCAGCTACAATATTAGATCGAAAGGGGGAGTTTATCCTTGTCAAAGGGAGAGAGAAATATCAAAGAAATTTAGACGGGGGGAGTATCCCTAAGGAGAGTTCAGTAAGGGGGAGCAACCCCAAAGGGAGATACCCTTTTCCATTGATTTCAAAGGGGGAGACATAGAAAAATTGATGAGGAGTATAAGTATGGATGTTATCATGAATAAGTGTTGTCGTCAATGCCAAAGGGGGAGATTGTAAAAGAATTGGCTTAGGTTGTTGGACAGTTGGTTTAGAGAGTTGGTTGTCATTGATGTCAACCATTAGAGATTGATGTCAACTAATAGAGATTGATGTCAAAACTTAGACAAGTCCCAGAGATGTGGTTGAAAGTTTTCGACAGTTGATTATCATATGTATGATTGTTATTGTGGTTATGTTAGTTTTCATTGATGTTGGTTGATGTAAACAATTGAGATGGATACACTTGATGAATTCCGGTAGCAAATTCCGGTAGCAGAAAGGTAAGAGAGGTTTGATCATGGAATCAATATATGAAGATAAGTTTATATGAAATTAACGTGTGGATAGATGGAAAGTACACATTATGTTGTTTCTGGTGATATATGGCATGTCACACAATTCCTCACGGTTTGGAAGATATGACCTTGAGAAGTTAGAGGACCCTCATAGAATATTCTAGAAGTCACTATAAGGTCAAAGAGGAAGTCAAGTATTCTATAATATCCTAGAAATTCATGGAGAAGTTGGAGATTCAAAGTGGTTGCATTAAAGAAATAAATTAAAGGTAAATTAGTTGCACCAAATAATGGTTAAGTGGACAAAGTTTGATTAGTCAAAATGGGTTAAGTAAGTTTTGGTTAAGTAGTTGCAAAAATGATTATGGATTGATTATTTAAGGAAAGTGGTTAATATAAGTGGACAAAGTTTGACTAGTCAAAGTGGACAAAAGAGGGTTAATGGGTTAACCTTAGAAGATGGAAAAAGGGGTAAAGTTGTTGCAAGGAAACTTCTAGAGGAAGACATGAAGAGTATAAAGGAAAGGACATGCCTCTCTCATTTGTCTCTATTGAACTTCATTGAATATCATTTGTGAAGATTGTTTGCAGGTTTTTATTGTCACATTTGAAGCTATGCAAATCTAAGGCAGCAAAGAAAAGTGACGACAAATCTTTTGTTGTTGTAGAGGTATCAAATTTGTGGCAGACAAAATCACGGCAGAAAAACCGCGGCAGCAGAATCGTGACAACATAAATGTGACAGGAGAACTGTTGCAGTAGAATCGCGATAACAAAAACATGACAACGTAATCACGACAACAAAACCACGACATCATAATCGCGACAACAGAATCACAACTACAGAAATAGATTCGTAAGAGGTATGTTAAAGTGTTTGTCTTGAGTTGGATCTATGTGATTGGTTGATGGCTTGTCTTGAGAAGTTTGGTGAAGGCCCTCTTGGAGGTTTAACACTTGTTTTTGAGTAAGATCTACCCGTGTATATTTTTGGTGTATTTTTGGTTAATATTGGCATATCTTTTGATGTATGGTTGAGGGTTTGTTGTGAGATATTGCACATAGAGGAAACATCTTGTATGAGATATGGTTTTGAGAGTTAGGGCATATCCCTTGAGATGTTGTTGTTGCTTGTAATTGTTGCATAGATCATATCTATTGAGGCATACAACGGGTACATGTGTTGGAGGTATTTAACACAAATCCTTGAGTATTGAGGCATATCTTATATTTCTTTGATACATGGTTGAGGGATTTTGGTTGTGATGTGTTTTTGAAGTTATTGGTTTAGTTTGAGGATGCATATCAATAAGGGTTTGATGTCTAGTCCATGTGAGGGTTTATTACACGTGATTATGATTGTATACACATGTATGGCACATGCCTAGAGAGACATAGATGCACATGGTTTGAGTGATATTCTTGAGATATTGGGTATGTGATCTATGTTATCATATATGATCTATTGATGAGATTATCGGTACAGGTTGTTGGTACAGGTTATTGGTATAGGTTTATTACAAGTTATTGGTACAGATTGACTATGGTTTTTTGGTACAGGTTGGTTACACGTTGTTGGCATAGATTGGTATAGGTTTACAGTGGTATATTTCAAAGTGACAGTGTGGAAGTGGTTTCATTAGTTATTTGACATTTATATTTTAGGGCGGCATGATGGAGCAAGGAAAGGGGGTTGTAGCCTCCTTCCAGTTGGTGCTGGAGAATCAGGGATTTGGAGCTTCATTCAGGTTGGATCCTGAGAATCAAGTGGTTGTAGCCATCTTTCAGTTGTAGCCAGAGAACCCGAGAAATTGGAGATTACTTCAGGTTTGATTTTGAGAAACTAGGGGTTTGGAGCCTCCTTCCAGTTGGAGCTGGAGAATTGAAAGTTGGTGCTTCCTTGAATGTAATTATTGACATATAAGAAAATCATTATGTGGTTTTGTCCCGTATTGGGTTTCCACGTAAATATTGGTGTACTATGCATTGTGTGGATGTGTTTGTTATTTTTTATTATGCATTGATGAATGTTAATGTTTATGATTTAGTAAGGAAGCACATTGTGGTGTAATTGCTCATTGATGAATGTTATTGTTTATGATATTCCTTTTTAATAAGTTAAAGGAATATACATTGTGGTTTAAAGGATTAATAAGTGGCATAATTGCTCATTATTGATTCACCCCCCCTCCTCCTCTCAGTAATCCAACATACATGAAATTCATCTTATGAAATACTTGTTTAAATTGCATATTTGATTTTCATCCATCCATGTTCTTCAAGGTTTTAATTTCTAGCTATATATGTTTTATTGATTTGACATAAGTTAAAGGCACTAATGTTAAGTGATATAGCATTATAATTAAGGAAGATAAGGGTTGTTTTACTACTATATTTACTAGTGTAAATAAGAGTTTTCATATATGGCTTATTCATAATAAGATTGTTCTAAAGGGACAAAACTTTGGTCTCTTTTCTTTTGTGTTGCCTAGAAGTTTGGGGTTATTAAAAATTGAAATATAATCCATTGTCATTACTATTTTGTTTTGTATTTCACAATAGTCCTAGGGCTGAAATTCATAGGATTGAGATATGAAAAACTTCTAATTAATAGGAGAAATTTTTTCTTTCCATTAAAAATAGAGTTTATAAACTTCCACCCCTCCCACCCACAAAATCTAAAGTGATATGTCAATAAATGTTATTGCACATTAAAGCTTTTCATCCAAGATAATCAACCATATAAGTTTGCATGCAAATTTCCCATCACTCTAGTATTTTACACGTCCTTTTACAACATGGTGGCTATGGAAGGTAAATGAAATTTTGTGATAACAATATAATTGTGACTCTTGCAAAGAATGCCACACACTCATCTCATGTTCTGACTAAACTCTCACTAAACTAAGAGTAGAGGTACCGACTCATCTCAAGTAAAGTAGGGATGATACTATGGATATTATCATCTCTATTTTCTTGTAAGAGTTTAGACGACCAACCAATCTTTCAAAAGAGTGTCGTTAGGAGCATTGGTTATGGTGGACCGTGGAGGGATTATTGCTTCCCCTGATTTAAATTTAAATATGTGCACGGTAACTTTTCTCCACTACTTGAGGTATATTAATCATTAAAACTTTTTTCCACTATTCCATGTACATTCATTACTATTCCAGAAATTTATTCAGGACACAATTAGAGGTATATTTCTACGGGTATATTCCAGAGCTTTTTTAATTATAATATTCAAGTCTAAGAATTTTTTTCACTGTTCTTGGGGTGTGAATA
>SNQJ01S0002000.1:11507-28147 GCA_010110895.2 Picea sitchensis | reverse complement strand
CTCAACCTCCCCTCTAAGATTGGGATCAGTTAGATCTCACTCCAACTATATATACATAATGTATCCAAGTGTAAGAGGGTAATACAATATATCATTTTGTGTGTGAATCTTGTGCAATGTCTACTCTTCCAAAACTCAATTGGAAGACAATATTCTTGCGATGTGTGTCATTTTCTCTTGAAGATATGGTGCACAAAGTTCATCACACATACTATCGGAGCACAAGTCCTTTGAAGGTATGACGAGCTGGAGGGCACACTCTATTGGACAATGAATAAGGGTATTAGAGTTACGATGGTATCAAAATAAAGTTAAAAAATAAATTCTTGAAATTGTATTTGTTTTTCTAGGATAGATGCAATCTTTAGGGTGAGACATGTTAGGATATTTAGAAACTTAGGAGTTAGTTAAGTTCAATTTCGTCTATTGTGTCATTAGGTAAAAGCGTGCTTCTTTAGTATGCATTAGTATGCATTTGTTGTTCGGTAATTCGATGATCACTACATGTTCCCGACATAGACTGATCTGATGGTTCATATTCTCCTTGATCTTAACGACTACATTGATCCATGGATTAACACATGATTAGTCCATGATATCTGTTTAAAGAGCATGGAAAATCATTTTTCGATGATCGACTGTGAGAAACTCTCTTGTAAATATCTCTATAATATTTTATTTTGCATTAATAAATTGCTCCAAGTGGCCACGTTGGCTAGGGCCATGTATGTTTCCCCATAGGGGATTTACCATGTAAAAACAACGGTGTGTTTATCTATGATATGGTTGTTGAGTGGTTATTGAAGGTGTTCTTCCTCTGTTGGAATACATATGTTATCTAATATGGTATCATAGCGCATTTGAAAACCCTCTCCCATTGTCGATCGAGATCATGAAGTCGTGTTTCTGCATCTCTGGTTTCAGTCTTTTTCAAACATTTCTAGGCTAAGAGGACCATTCCATTACGTCTAGAGTGCTCATTTCAATTAGGAACGCCTTTCATTTCACCTGAAAGGGTTTCTGTTTTCCCAAGATATGGCCATTTCAATTAGATTCAGAGGTATGAATCTTGAATATGCACTTTTTATTTTTTACAGAGATAAAATTTTGATTTTCTATTTTTTTTATATTTGGGTTTTTTTTCTTTTCGATCTACATATTCTCTTTTCCCTGTTCTTTTTATGATCTTAGAAAATTAGAAACAAAGCTAAAAGGGTTTATTGTCTGTGTATGTTCTTTGTTGTGCACTTTGTGCGATTGATAAATTAGAAACAGAGGGAAAACTTGCATTTTTTGGGTAGGATACCCGATATCTAACCCTTTTTCCCGTCAAGAAGAAAATGTTTTTCTTATGTGAAAAGAGTTAGATTTGATGAGAATATCTTGGCCTGTGAGCCTAATTTGACGTTTGTTCCTTCTTCGGCTTGTGAGCCATATTCAATGTTTATGTCATATTTTGTTCCTATTCTAGTTTCTTCTTCTTCATATGATGAAATGAAAATCCACCTCTGCCTGCTCACCTTCCTCTAGATGAGTCCATTGAACATGAACCTACACCAACACCACAACCTCCCCGATGGGTCCATTCAAATAGAGAAATAGCTGGTGATATTTTCAGGATCCTTCTGATCAACATCGAACATGTTCACAGTTCCAGCGAGCCTCTTCTCTTTTGACTCAAGTTTCAGAGAATCACGATCTAGAGACATTTGTAAAAGCTTAAGGTCATCCAGATTGGGATACAAAAATGAATGAATATTATTATTCTTTAATGGAAAATGACAATTGGGGTTTTGTACCTATTCTGAAAGGAAGAAAACTTGTCAAATGTAAATGGGTGTATAGAACAAATTATGCATTATATGGAAGTGTTGAAATACACAAGGCCCATTTAGTTTCCAAAGGATTCTCTCAAGTTGAAGCCATTGAATATAATTAAACCTTTTCCCCCATAGAAAAAATGAATTCCATCCGCCTTTTTCTTTCCCTTTCTGCCTCACATACATGGGAGGTCCATCAGATGGATGTTAAATTTTCCTTCTTGCATGGGGATTTGTAAGAATAAATCTACATGGAACAAGCTCCTAGCTATGTCCAAAATGACTCCAGCCTTGTTTTTCACCTTAAGAAATCTCTTTATGGTCTAAAGCAAGCTCCTCAAGATTGGAATGCTAAAACGAACTACTTTCTTCTTGATACCATCTTTTCTAGACGCCATTTTGATGGTAATGTCTATACCAAGAAAGTAGAAATGTGTCTCATAATTATTTTTCTTTATGTTGATGATCTTATGCTCAATGGTAGTGACCCAAAACTTTTAAGCCATGTGAAAACCACCCTTAGGAAGAAATTTGAAATGACCGACTTGGGCTTTTTGTACTATTTCCTTGGCCTCCAAGTTTTGCAAACCAAGGAAGGAATTTTTATTTCCCATTCTAAGTATGCTTGCGACCTTCTTCGTTGCTTTCACATGGAAGATTCTAAACCAGCCCCTTCTCCCTTCTAGTTTGGAGTTAAACTTGTTGCCACCTGTACTTCTTTCAATGTTGATGTCACTTTGTATCGTGAGTTAGTTGGTAGCCTCTTTTATTTGACTCATACTCGTTTTGATATTTCCTTTATTGTTGGTGTTCTTTCTCGATATATGCAAACACATCATGAAATTAATTGAAAAGCAGCTAAAAGGATACTTCGATATATCTTGGGTATAGTTCAGTTCGAGATACATTACATCTCAAGGGGGACTCCTTTATTGGTTGGTTTAATTGATTCATATTTAGTCGGAGAACCTGATGATCAAAATTCTATTGCAAGTTATGTTTTCATCCTTGGTTTAGGACCTATAAGAAACAACATGTCATTTCTCTTTCTTCAACAAAAGTAGAGTATCAAGCATTGGTTAATGCAATTCAAGAAGCCTTGTGGCTTCGACGAATCCTTTCAAAGTTTGTATTCTAGTAGCAACATTTGACAACTCTCTAGTGTGACAATCAGAGTGTTATCAAGATCACCAAAGACCCAGTTCAAAATCAATGCAACAAACACATCCATCTACACAGGCACTTCATTTGAAAGCTCATTCATGATCAAGTTATTGAAGTGATCTTTTTCCATACAAAAGAACAAGTTGCTAACATATTCACAAAGTCTCTAATAGAAGCAAAGTTTTCCAAACTTCGATCTAATTTAAGAGTTCATGAAGTTGTCATTAAGGGGGGATAGGCTCTAATGCCTCCTTCCTTTTCCTATTGTTCCACCTTTGTAAAAACTTCAATCATATTCCAAGTTGTTCTTAAGGTGGGATGTTACCTATAAATTTAGACACTTAGGAGTTAGTTAATATCAACTTGGTATAATGTTTTGTTAGGTAAAAGTGTGTTTCTTTAATATCCATTAGTATGCATTTGTAGTTAGATAATATGACAGTCACAATATGTTCCCGACATAGAGTGATCCGACGGTTCATATTCTCTTTGATCTTAATGACTACAATGATCATTGTCTTAACACCTGATTCGTCCATGATCTCTATTTAAAGATAATGGAGGGTCATTTTCCAATGATTGATTGTGAGAAACTCTCTTGTAAATATATTTGTAATACTTTCTTTTTCATTAATAAATCAACATGTTCTGCTTGTTCTTATTTTTGAACACGTATGATAAATGGATAGGAAAAGTAGCATTTCTAGACTGATAAATAAATATTCCCACCCTGATGAAAAAAAAACCATAATGTTCACAATTGTTAACTACTAGAGGGCAGCGTTGACTTGAGATGCGTTATTGATTTTCTTCTAACTAATTAACACATGTCATGTTAGGATTATTTCGGAGGGATCAGGGGTGGATTTTTCATCTACCCCTTCAACAATATGACTCTTTGAAGCTCTACTCCCTTTAGGATCAACGTCGTGAGCTAACCCTATTCCCAATGCTAAACATGATGAGATTAGGCCTAGAATCTAGATGGAGAGATCTATATTGCATACCCACAATTTACAACATATTCAACCTACATATAAATTGGCAAGTACAAAATAATTGGTCAAATTTCATATTGGGTTGAAAAAGTGAAAACTTTAGCTAAAGAGCACCTTTCAATCAAAGGTCACAAAGACCATACATGAGATTGTCCCATACACAATGTTAGAGTTGCATGGCCAATCTCTAGCAACAATGCACTTAATTCTTGCATCATTATAATAGTCTACTAAAATAATGAAATAAAATGAAAATATTTTTATGTCTACAAATCAACAAAATAGTTCCATCCACAAATTTGAAATGATCAAAGTAGGTCCAAATTCAAAACCCATACTTCATTTGGTTTTTTATTCAAGACACCTCAAGTTGTTCTTTAAGACAATTGAAGTCAATAGATATTAGGGTAGTATTATGATCAATAAACTTTGGAATGTAAGGCATTTGCAAGGAACATAATTGCCAGGCCATAGATGGAAGAAAAGATAACTCCACACTTGATGATTTGCATTAACTAGATAGGTGAATAAATATAAATAAAATGGTTGTTTGTCTTCCATAAAAGATGACGCTTCCTATCACCTATGATTGTTCATATTTACATTAATGTTACAAGTAATGCAACCACAAATTATTATGTGTCCAACATTCCCCCCTAATCAAAACAGGTGTGTGTGTGTCCAAGCATCATTCTAAACTTCTCAAAATTTTCTCTTGCAGGCGCTTTGATGAAGATGTTTGTAATTTGCTCATTTGTGGAACAATGTATTAAGTGAATAGTCTTGGCCTCTACACGATATTGAATAAAGTGATACTTTGTGTTGATGTGCTTGGTTCAATCATGGAATCTGGGATTCTTGGAAATATTGATTGCAAAAATATTTCCAACTAGAAGAGGAGTAGAATTCACTTCTTTCTCCTGCAAATATTTAATTTTTTTCCTGAGCCACAAAATCTCATTTGTTGCTTCTGCAGCTACCACATATTCTTCCTCTGTTGTGAAATCTATTGGAACTACTTGTTTGTGTGATGTCCAGGAGATAGTTGTTGATCCAAGACTCATGAGATATCCTAAAGTTGAAACTCCAGTTTCCTTATCCCCAACAAAGTATGAATTGTAATATCCGATCAAGTTGAAGTCATCTACCTTAGAGTACTTAAGTACAAAATCTTGAGTTCCTTTCAAGTATTTGAGAACTCTTTTTGTAGCAAACCAATGTCTTTCAAAAGGATTTTACATGAACCTATAAAGAATGCCAACATCAAATGAAATGTCTAGTATGGTGGTACTAAGATAGATAAGACTTCCCACAAATTGTTTATACTTGGTTGCATCCTCAAATTCATTCCCTTATTTTAATGTGAGTTTCAAATTTTGATCCATTGGAGTAGAAACAAGATTGCATTCAACCAAGCCAATCTTTTTCAATAGTTCTCCAATGTACTTCTTCTCAGAAATGAATATGTACTTTGGATTTTGTATCACTTCAATGCCCAAATAGTAGTGAATATGTCCTAAATATGTCATCTTGAAGCCTTTATTCAACTCTTTATTTATGGATGCAGTGTAGTTCTCATTGTTCCTTTTTATGAATAGATCATCTACATATACTACAATATACACAATAATGTTTCCAACTTTCTTGAAAAACAGAGTTCCATCAACAAGATTGAAATGCTTGAAATTTAATTTTAGAAGATGCTCAATTAAATTTTCATACCATGCTCGCGACACTTGTTTCAAGCCATATAAGGATTCGATGAGCTTGCATACCTTATGTTCGTGTCCCTTCACAACAAATCCTTCTAGAGGAGACATGACCACATTCTATTTCAAGTCTCCATTCAAGAAAGTAGTCTTCACATATATTTGATGAATTTTCCATCCATTCTATGCTTCCATGGAAAATAGAGTGCAGATGGTAGCCCATTTTGTTGTGGGGCAAACAATCTCCTCATAATCAACACCTTCATTTTGTACAAATCCCTTTTCCACGAGTTTTTCTTTGTTCTTGTCAAGTGAGCCATTTGATCTATAATTGTTCTTGAATACCTACTTGTAGCCAATTGGTTTGGTTCCATATGGAGGGTCCACCAAATTCCATGTCCCATTCTTGCTGAGAGCATCATATTCCTTATGCATGGCTTCTTTCCATTCATCATGAGAAACAACTTCTTTAAATGATATTTTTTCAAGGTTAGTAGATAAATTCAACTCACAATCATATGAAACATCCATATCATCTACATCACCTAAGAGATTACAAAATGGTAGAATAATTTATAGAAACTCTAATTTTTATCACATCATCATTGATAACTATATTTGAAGAGTCTCAATAATTTATAATTAATTGATATAGCAATTATTGAAGAGTTTATAGAGTTCACATAAATGTACTTTAATAGTAAATTTTCTAATCCATTTCTACAAATCAATTATAATCCACCAAATTGACCATTGAGCATATTAAACAATACTTATAAATACCATAAACACATGTCCAAAATATAAAAATGAGATATTTTAAAGATTCTTGGATATTAATCAAAGGACATAATAATAGTAGGTTAAACACAAATTCTATAAATTTTACACTTTCTATATTAAATTACATTTATGGGCTTTATATACTAATATTTATTTGATGTCAATTATTGCACATCAAGAATCAAGGTGTTTTACAAAATTGATCATTGATTCTCTCTCTGTCTCTCTCAGGCCAAATTTGGTTTATTGAACCTTAAGAAAGTTAATGAATCACTTGGGTTTCTTTAAAAAATTATTTCAAGGTTGGTATTGTAACAAATATTTTGAAATTGTGATTTAATAAGAGTGTACTAAGGGCATTTGACTAATTCTTTTTACCCATTATGTTTTAGCATTTGTCTAACGCCCTATTTCATTATGGAACTCGTGAAAGTTTATTTATATGTGTGTGTTATTCAATTTATCCCTTCGTCTAACATGAAAATGGCATGTGCAAAATGGTTTTTGAAAGGAATTGAAATCTTCAAATTCATCCTCCCAAATAATTCCATTTTGAATGAAATGGATTAAAGTTTTTCACTCCATATATATATATATTATTTAATTAATGAAGACCCCAAAAAGTTTCATTTCTATTTTTTGTAATAATTGTTTACGGTTAGGAACAACTCATACATGTTGTTTAGATAATTTAAAAAATTAAGAAAATGGATTTTGTTTCAATAGATTTCCATAAAAAAACTTGAATCCATCTCACAATATTTAATATATATCATTAAACTTAATCATTAATAAATGTAAACACTTATAACTTAATGTTAGTTTGTAAATGTTTTTAACTGTAAAAATGTAAACTCTAATATTTTCCATCTAAAATCAGAATCCTTAAAAATTCATATCCAAATCCAAAGATTACTTAACTATAATAATATGAAACATAATAAAATAATATAAAAATATTTCAAAGATGAAAAGATTTAAAAAAGCTTATTTATCATCTTTAAAATTATAATTAAACAAAATAGTGAAGAAAATTAATGATTTCATGATATTTTTTGTTTAAGGTTTAATAGCTAAAAATTCATCTCATAATCAATATCTTCAATAAAGTTGTAAACAATATCATAAAAAAAAATTACAAATAAAAACATCCAAAACACTACAATAATAATAATTAAAAAATTAATACACAAAATAACTCTACAACCAAATCACTTAAAAAACAATAACCCTAAATTTTTCTTAATCAAAATTTTTGAAAATTATAAATTTAGATAATCCAGATATATATTAAAAAAAATTAATTGAAACTTTTTTTATTACTTTGATATTATCAATTTTTAATATTTCTCAAAATCTCAACTTTAAACTATTTATTAAATTATTTTGTTAGTGAACTTTGAAAACAGATACATAATTCTTTATATGATGAAATGAAAATAATATATAACACTTATAAAAAAAATACAAAATATGAAACACATAAAAATTTACAATATCCACATTAATATAAAATTAAAAACCAAAATTATTTATAACTAAGAAATCAATCAAATTTTTTTATAAACATTAACATATAAAATCAATATTATAAAAACTACCCACCACAAAATCAACGTTATCATTGTTTTTATCTTGCGCCATGTGATTTCATCATTCTATGTGTTCCTTTCTTTCCTGTAAGCCCCTCGGCGTGTTCCTATTGCAATAGATTTCATGATTGTGGGTGTTCCTTTCTTGCATGTAAGCCCCTCTCAATTTTATACTATATTCGGGCATTGTTCAGAGTTTGACAAAATTAGACTATTTTATTTGCCGAGTGTTAAAATCGCAATTGCATATTCATATGATTAAACTACAAAATTCATATCAAGTAAATATAAATATTTTCTTCACCTAATATTTTTATTTATATTAAAAGTTATAGTGTATATAAATAACCAAATATATCCATAATAGCAAATTCTATATAATTTTTTCATGATCAGTTCAAATGTACTTGTCCTAATGAGTTTTGGTTTTTGGCCTCAAGATGTCCTCCATCTTGTGAAAGACATTGATCTAATTTTTTCTCAATAAAAAAAAAATGCAATAAATACCTCAGAATCTTTTTTCAATAAAAAAAGTGCAATAAATACCTCAGTACGTGTGAGTACCCTGTACCTGTGAGGAGTGTTGAAAATAAAATGAGCATTCAATAATCCTTTAACATGATAAAAAACTTCAATACTCAAACATTGAAGTAAGATATATACTTATTGATATAATTGGAAGATTAATTTCCATGTTTGTAATACTCCAACATTGAACTAACATCTATACTTATTGATGTAATTAGAAGACTCATTTCCATATTTAAAATATTTTTTATGAATTTTTTTTAGAAAAACAAGGGTTACATAGGCTATAAAAAAAGCTAGCACCCTAAATGGTTGGTATAAAATAAACTCCACTAGAGAAATGGAAAATAAATCTATCCAAATTACTTAATGGATTAACTAATATTCATTTTTTCACAACAGTTAAACATTTCCCAACCCCAAATCGCAACAACAAGAACTTAGAAAGAGAGATCTAGTATCAAATCATGGTTTTACACAAAAACCCGAAATTGTAAAAACAAGAGGTTAGAAAAAATAGATGAAGTATTGAACTCTTAGAATTAATATTTACAAAGATTGGTTTGGATTTGTTAGATCTAGTTAGTTGTGAGAGATATTCTCAAACTATCGGATCTTATTTATGTGTGTGTGGTTAAGAGATTCCCTCATAAGTTTATTATGTTGTTGAGGGAAAAATTCATGTATAAATATCTGTTTGATTGAATAATAAAATATAGAACACTTTTATTGTGTGCATAATGATTGCTCTCCCAATTTATAAGTTGGTATCAAAGATGGTTTCTCTCGAGTAACTCCCTCACGAAAGGGCCTAGAAATATGTGAGAGATTGGGAGCTATTCCTTTGTACATATGTAGTTGTAAGAGAGTAAATGTTTCTCGTATGTGAGTGGTTGTTAGTGTGTTTACTTCTATGTGTAAAGTATTGCTTGTTTGTGTGAAGGAGGTGTTGTTGTTGTCCAAGAGAGAAGAGTCAACATTTTTTAAAAGAAATTGTTGCTAAAACCCATTTGTCATTTAAAGAGAAAAAAAAAATAGCAACAAGAGTTGCAACTGCTTTCCTTGTTGATGCACTTCTTATTGTGTTGTTTATGGATTTTGCAAGAAAAAAACTAGTTTCCATATTCATCGATACGTTATATTATTCATAGGTGTGATGAACAATTTGTTTTTAGTTTATGATATCTATGATGACTTAATATCGAGAAGAGTCAACTCAAGTGAAGTAGAAAAAATTGTCGATATTTTCCCTTACCCTTGCAATGGTATAGCCCAGGGAGTCATATGGGGATTCATATCTTTTATATTTCTAAGAATCCTTGCATTCTATGTTGAGTGTGCTCTTGGAAAGACCAATCTTTCCTAAACAAATGAAAGAAGTTGTTATCTATTTACGTGAGGAAAGGGTGTTTCAAGCAACTGATGTAGAGAGATCGCTTGACTCAGATTAACTGAAAGTGTTGCTTCGAGAGGAAAAATGCCATATCAATCACATATCTAATTTTCTAGTGTCTGACATAGAGACAGAACAACTTGACTCATCGTTGGTGAACAATATTGATGGACGTGTACATAGAAAGATGCAACCACCATGGAAAATGCAACCATTCTAGAGCTGAATGCTCATCCCTGGAGGTGTCCACAAAATCAAGACAAACTAACTACTGTAATGGGGCTTTGTTATGGGTTCAATTGCACTGGTATCACTTGCATTATTTGGTAACTTGGTCAGCCACATTGCAATTCACACTGTGGTGATAGAAATCATTGCAATGTATTTTGTAATATTATAAATGTAGTAGCATTGTTTTTTGTTTGAAAGATTATATGATGAAATATCACTCATAGAACATAGCAACATAATTTAAGTTAGTAGTTATTGACGTTCTTCAATTCTAAAAAAACACATTATTGGTTTGAGTATGTCTACAATTTGTTATAAGATGGAGGTTCTTGTTGTACTTCAGTGCTCCAAGAACAACAATTACATGTTATCATTGTGTGTTTGTGTGTACGTGAAAAAAAGGTCAAGTTGTATGATTCAATGCTAAATACAAATTTAGTATCTAGACTACTTTCCTAAATAACTGGTGAATACATAGTTCGTTGTGCATTTGATAGATGGAAGTGCATTCCTAGAGTGATTCAGTATCAAGATTTTTTTTAGGGTAGTCGAGAATCGTCGATCCTACAAATACAGCATTGATGGTCAGAAGCAATTGTATCTTAAATGGTTCAAGTGGTAGCTCGAAGTTGATGGTTGAGAAAGAGCATTGTCTATATGAGATTTCAGAGTGGGTAGAAATGTTGATGTTGATTTCAATATTGTTATTTTAATGTAAGCATTGAGAGAGGGTATTAGAATTAATGCTTACAAGATTGGTTTGGATTTGTTAGATCTAGTTAGTTGTGAGAGATCTTCTCCAACTATCAAATCCTATTTATGTGTGTGATTGTGAGATTCCTTCGTGAATTTGTTATGTTGATGAGGGAAAACTTAATGTATAAATACATGAATAGTAAAATATAGAACAATTTTATTGTGTGGATAATGGCTTCTCTCCCAATTTCCAAGTTGAACCAAGGTTTTACATAGTATTTGAAACAATAAAATGAGTGTTAGATCTTGATATAATGAAAATAGAGATATACTAGTTATATTAGATAAAAATAAGAAAAAATTGGAGTCAATTAGTAGTGAGAATGTAAACTAAGAAATAATGAATAATTAATTTATAAAATTAAAGAAGTTAAAATAAAGGATGATTCAAGTCAAAATGAAAAAGAGGATGTAGGAAAAAGGAAGACATAATATAGAATTAATTTATATAACTAAACCAATTAAAATTAAGAGAAAATTGGGAATATACCACACACATTTAAAGCTCATGCATTTAAAAAAAATTCTAAAAGTTCACATGTTAACTATACCTTACCTTAAAAAAATATCCATGGATTATTTTTTTAAACACAATCCCTAGTGATGGCTACAATTTGTCCCCTTTAATTGAAAATAAGTAAATATGATTCCAAAATTCTCTTCTCTCCTTAAAAATAGGGCAATATTGTTCCTTATCCCATATATTGTTTCACTATTTATATCTAAAAATAGTAATAAAATTTTAAGATAAAACGAGATATAATATCTTAAAATTTCACCTTTTGACTATAATTAACCCCTTAGCCCCTAAAGAATACTCTAAGGAAAATTTCACTATCGTATGAGAACCATTTTTCACATTAAAGATAAACTAAATAGACTATAATTAACCCCGTAGCCCCTAAAGAATACTCTATAGAAAATTTCACTATCGTATGAGAACCATTTTTCACATTAAAGATAAACTAAATAATGAAAGTGGTTGCAATAGAAACATAAAAAAAAATTTGTAAAAATAAAAGCAAAAGGAATAATGAATCGAATTTTGTTGAGCAATGTGTGAGCCAAGTGACATGGATCCCTCACTTGAATTATGGCTTAATTGTAACACAAACAATTATACATTCAATTATCAACATACAAACAAGTAATACGAATATTTTGAAATGGGTGACCTTCAATTATCAACATATAAACAAGCAACAAGAATATTTTGAAATGGATGACCTTCAATCATCAACATACAAGAATATTTTGCATAGTTGCAATTCGTGATTCACATGAGAAAAGAAACTACTAAGCAAACCAATCATTAAAGAAATGTGATTTTTTTTATTTGGGAATGGTCAAGTTACAAGTTTATTTTTTTAGATTGTGAACAATCACAATCATGTAACCATGTTAGCCATCATGCCACATGCAATACCATACCACTTTATACCACCAACTTTAACGTAATCATAGTCAAACTCAATAACTTTATTGTGATACAAAGTAACAATTTTCTTGTGGAAAAAAACAAAAGAATTCCTAGGATAACACTCTTTTCGATTAACAATATGACCAAAAAAATAAATACTTCTCTCACTAAAATTATCAAAATAAAAAATAAAGTAAAAATACTACTAAAATGAAAAAGCCAAAATCGAGTTTCATGTTTAACTTGTGCTATAATGAGAATCGTAAATTCCAAAAGACAATCAATCTCTTGGGAAACTTCAACTAGAATACTATATATATACTACATTTTGAAGAAAAGAAAAAGCTTTAGATACTACATAGTGAAGAAAAGGAAAAGTTTTAGGTTAAAAGTTTTAAGAAATGATGTTTTTTCATGGGATATTTACTTGAAATATGGCTAGAAATTGTTGGATTAGTGGATTTGGATAATTATTTCTGTATAATTTGAATGTCTTTTGAGTTTTTCAGCAAGTTAAATCTATTTCTACATTCAAAAATGAATTTTGAATAACAAAAAAATAGTAATTAATATAAATTTATATCACCTTATTCCTACCAAAAAAACATTTCCTAGAACAACTAATCAACTTCAAAGAAAAATCTAAATTTATCTAAATCAATGTAATTATTCATATCATTAATTTAAATAATTTAAATAATGTTATTATCCAGAAAGAGATAATCGTTTTACATGTCATAAATGGCATCTCAAATCCTTCAATGTTTTCAATATCGTAATTGTTAACTTCAATATCGTAATGGCATGTCATAAGAGATATCAATGTTTTCAATAGCGTAATTGTTAACTCCAATGACACTATAGATCAATTTTTGTTCAAAGTAGTTTAGACAAACTCCTTAAAATCTTTGAAAGAGTGTCATCAGAAGAGTTACTATATACTTTGGAATTCGCAAGTGTCGAAGCCTTCTGAAGCTCTCAAATGTCTTCCAAAAGTGAACAAAGCATGAAGTCATCTTATGTATACCTTTGGCTTCTTCAACGACGGTTCACCATATAATTAATTGTTTGTCAACACATCTTGATATCAAACTTTTCCATTGAAAATATTTTGCCAAGGGTGTGGGTAGTCAAATCACTTGATGATAACCAAATTAATGATGTGTACTTTTTTAGATAAATTTTGTTCAAAATTTAATAAAAATTGTTGGAATTTTAGATTTGAATAATTGAATCTACATAATTCAACGTTAAAAAGAATCCTATTTATATATCTAAAAATACAATTTAAATAACAAAAAAAAAATAAGAAAATAATAATTTCACCAAAATTTATTTTATTCATTTCTAATGAAAAAATTCAATATTTAAACAACACCAATTAATAATATGATATAATATGTGTTTATGTCAATCTAGGGTGGATAGAAGAATTGGGTATGGTGAATCGTAGAGGGATTATGAGCTTAACTTTTCTATGACTTTCCTGGTTTTAGAACTTAAATACTGTTCTCAAACTTTTCTACACTATTCCATGTACGTTCATTACTATTCCAGAAATTTAAGTACACAATTATTGGTATATTCCACAACATCATGCATATGGTATTCTTTGTTATTTAGGAATTTTATTGTTAAGAGAGTTTTGAGTTTTAATAACTGTTGTTTAATTGTTTTAAGTTTTGATTTTTTTCAGGGGATATTTTCTGTTTAATTTTGTTTTAAATATGGTGAGAAATTATTAAATCTATATATTTAAGTAGTTCAACATCATTTTAATATGAAAAATATATTTATATATTTTTTAATATAAATTGAGTTTCCACATAATTTTAGATATTTAATTTTGAGTTGAAAATTACAATTTTTCAGTTTTCAAATTATATTTTTAAATGTATAAATAAAAATAAATCATCCTCAAAACAATATTTATAAAATGTTAATAATTTCAACCATTCTTCTAAATTTTTAATCAAATTTTCAAATTTTTAAGACATAGTTAAAAAAATAAAATGTTTAATCTACACTTTTCTATTGGTAAGACTTACAGTTAGTATATTGGTAAGACTTAAAGTTAGTGGATCAATAGGGAAGTCAAATAGATTTGCAAGATCTACAGATAGACGATTAATAGGGTTAATTTGACAACAATTTAGACGCTGTACAGATTGTTTGTTTTCATGATGATTTAGATTTGCGAGTGGTAATTGCTATTTTCTTGGACGAAGCAAAGCTGTTGCACCGCACTTCCTGTCTCAAGATCCCAGAAGACATGGTCCATGGCTTGGCGTACAGTCACGAGCAAAGCCATGGGCATTGTGCAATCCCAATCCAAATTATAACTATGATTAATACACGGAAGCCTGAAGGCTGAAGTCATCTAACGTCCTCAATCGGCTTTGAGTTCGAGTCCTGCATCACAGATTACGCGCTGTCTGTGTTGGCGAGCCACCCTCACAGAATGCCATGATTGCCATCCTTAAGCGGTTGACCTTTTGACTGAATCATGACCCAATTCTATCTGAATCTATATCTATACGAGGAAGATGAGTCAGCCTTAGCTTCTTCTGGACTCTGAAGCCTACAGGACACCCGAATTCAAGGCGCATGACTGATTACATAGGCTGATGTATACAGGGAGTTCTAGAGATCCTCACCGGGAAGGCACCACACAGGATTACATGATCTCAGACATTCTTCAGCGTTGTCTAACTGTTCTACACAATGTTTTTTTGGGCTTGAATCGGAAGACATAAATCTGTACGAGAAATCAGACTATAGGTCTGCGCTGCTTGACAACATAGTGATGAGGAAACCAACATGAGCATGAGGGATTTCGTCAAGAGGATCTAAAGGGTCAGTAAATGGTAGTGCACTTTCTTACTTTTATATATATATATATATATATATATATATAATCATTGTCACTCATTTTCAAATCCAATTCTCAGGAATTTTTGCAATAGACTCATGGTATCCAATTCTCCTGACAATTATTTAGTCTTTTCTGATATGTCGGTGGCTAGACATATACATTTCTTTTGTGCATGAAGGAATTCACATATGATCGTACCTGTCGTTTATTGTTGTTTTCAAATGAAGGATAGATGGAGCTAATGGGAGCATTTATAGTATTACATTCAAACCAGTATGAATGTGCTTAGTATTCTCCCAACTCATGGATTCTCATCTGACATTTTAAATGGCAATGAAAGCAATTTCGATCGTGGGGAAACAATATAAATGAAAATTGGGCTGAGTTACAAACAATACTTATTAACAAGTGCCACTACAGTGGTTATGTTCCGTTATGCAGTGGTTATGTTCTCTGTTGGCTTTTTCAATCAATTTAAAATAAAAAGTAAACAAAATATTTAAAAATTCCTGTAATGACCAACCCAAACAAATTTGAAACTGCATTGAAACTTTAAAATAAATGTTATTTCAAAATGGAAACAAAAAGGGATGCTTCACTAGAAATGGTTTATTCCAATGAATAACCACTACAACGAACGTTTCTCAAAGTCACTATAAATAGAAGTTCTCTAGTAGTGCACATGATTTTCGACTGTAACAATTCATGCTAACCTCTATACCATTCCCAAATACATGAAATTTGTATGATGGCTAGTTTGTTAGAATATGCTATGGATTGGATACACATAGAAACACTTTTTATTTAAACAATATTATCACATACATGCTTGTTACTATTTATATTCTTACTTTTTAACCTTTCAATCATGATAGAAAAATCAAATTTTATTTCAATATATTAAGATAGGATTTGATTTAAAGCATATTGACATACAATTAATATATACTTTTCAATTGCTTACAATAATGAGGGCATGAGTATTAGTAATTTATGTATCATTCTCAATTGGATTAAAAAGGAATTTGTTTGGGAACCTATCATGCCATACCTTCAATGTACTTTTATGTGATGGAAGAACTCAATTACAACACTTTTCTATGTTTGATGGACTTAGCATTAATGTATGGATTTTATGAGGGAGGTTTGAGTAGACAATACTAGTAAGAGAGGGAAGAATGGTTGGTGTGAGGTGTCATGATACTACCAAATTTTACAACTAGGTGATATGATCAAGAATTACTGAATGCTCAATAGATTTCAGTATCATAACTATGACACCCTTTCATAACTATGACACCTTTTCATAACTATGTAGATATTAAAATAATTTTTATTATAGATTTCAACTTTAGAAGAATGTTCCAATAT
>SNQJ01S0002000.1:0-10172 GCA_010110895.2 Picea sitchensis | reverse complement strand
TGTAATTAAGGAAGATAAGGGTTTGTTTACTACTATATTTACGAGTGTAAATAAGATTTTTCATATATGGTTCATTCATAATAAGATTGGTATAAAGGGACAAAACTTAGAACACTCTTGTATCTTTTTTTTTTGGATTCCTAGAAATTTGGGGTTGTTAATAATTGAAATATATTTAGTTGTCATTGCTATTTTGTTTTGTACTTCATAATAGTCCTTAGGCTGAAATTCATAAAACTTAGATATGGAAACTTCTAATTAATAGGAGAAATTTTTGCTTTCCATTAAGAGTCAACGTTGTAGAAATTTCCACACCTCCCACCCACAAAATCTAAGGTGACATGTCAATAACAATTTCACATTAATGTTTTTCATCCAACATAATAAAAAAATTCACATTAAGGCTTTTCATGCAAATTCCTCATCGCTCTAGTATTTTACATCTCCTTTTGCAACATGGTGGCTATGGAGGGTAAATGAAATTTTGTGATAACAATATAATTGTGACTCTTGCAAAGAATGCCACAGACTCATCTCATGTTCTCACTAAACTAAGAGGAGAGGTTCGGACTCATCTCATGTTCTCACTAAACTAAGAAAATGGAGGGTTGTAGTGCCTGTCACAACAGAGGGTATGAGTATTAGCAATTTATCTACCATTCCCAATTGGATAAAAAACCGAAGACATGATTCAACTATCAAATTTTTTTGGGAACCTATCATGGCATAACTTCAATGCACTTTTATGTGATGGAATAACTCAATTACAACATTTTTCTATGTTTGATGGAATTAGCATCAATGCATGGATTCTATGAGGGAGGTTTGAGTAGAGAGTACTAGTAAGAGAGGGAAGAATGGTTGGTGTGAGGTATCATGATACTACCAAAGTTTACAGCTTGTCTGAATAAAAAAAAATAAAATAGAACAAAACATTTTCGGAAATACATTCTCATTAAATACTCTTTGTTCAATTCCATTTAGACTCGCATGGATGATTTTAGGGGCTAAATTTCACTCATGGGGTAATTTTCCACGGTTTTCCCCAAAAACATATTCGCTATTCCAAAAATGATTCGCCCAAATTCTATAAGATAAAATTATTATACCTTAAAAATCGCCAAAATTTTATACAAACTACATAAAATCCTTAGAAATTTGAATGTTTTTACAAAAATATCGCCAAACATTTTATAGTTAGCATATGAATGATTAGTGATGTCAACCATCATATATTGATGTAAAACCATAGAGATTGATGTCAAACCTTAGACAAGTCCTAGAGACATGGTTGAAAGTGTTCTATGGTTGATTATCATCTATATGATTTTTATTGTGGTTATTTTAGTTTTCATTGATGTTGGTTGATGTAAATAGTTGACATGGATACACTTGATGAATTCCGGTAACAAATTCCGGTAGAAAAAAGGTAAGAGAGGTTTGATCATTGAATCAATATATGAATATCAGTTTAGATGAAATTAATGTGTGGATAGATGGAAAGTACATGTTATGCCATTTCCGGTGATATATGGTACGTCATAGTTCCTCACGGTTTTGGAGATATGACCTTGAGAAGTTAGAGGACCCTCATAGAATATTCTAGAAGTCACTAGAATATCAAAGAGGAAGTCAAGTATTCTAGAATATCCTATAAATTCATGGAGAAGTTGTATATTCAAACGTTAAGTGGACAAAGTTTGATTAATCAAAATGGGTTAAGTAAGTTTTAGTTAAGTGGACAAAGTTTGATTAATCAAAATGGGTTAAGTAAGTTTTGGTAAAGTAGTTTCACAAATAATTATGGATTGATTATTTAAGGAAAGTGGTTAAGATAAGTGGAAAATGGTAAGATAAGTGGATAAAGTTTGATTAATCAAAATGGGTTAAGTAAGTTTTAGTTAAGTGGACAAAGTTTGATTAATCAAAATGGGTTAAGTAAGTTTTAGTTAAGTGGACAAAGTTTGATTAATCAAAATGGGTTAAGTAAGTTTTGGTAAAGTAGTTTCACAAATAATTATGGATTGATTATTTAAGGAAAGTGGTTAAGATAAGTGGAAAATGGTTGATTAGTAAAAGTGCACAAAGTGGTTAAGTGGACAAAAGTGGGTTAATGGGTTAACCCTAGAAGATGGAGAAAGGTGTAAAGTTGTTGCAAGGAAACTTCTAGAGGAAGACATGAAGAGTATAAAGGAAAGGAAAAGCTTCTCTCACTTTTATCTATTGAACTTCATTGAATATAATTTGTGAAAGGTTATTTGTAGGTTTTCATTGTCACTTCTGAAGCTACGCAAATCTGAGGCAGTGAAGCAAAGCGATGACAAATATTTCGTTGTTGAAGAGATATTAAAATTGCAACAACAAAACTGCGGTAGTAGAACCACATAAATAGAATCTTGACTTCAAAACCATGGCAGCAAAATTGCGAAAAAAAATCGTGGAAAAAAAATCACAGCTACATAAACAAATTTGTAAGAGTTATGTCAATGTGTTTGTCTTGAGTTGGATCTATGTGATTAGTTGAGGGTTTGTCTTGAGAAGTTTGGTGAATGTCCTCTTGGAGGTTTAGCACTTGTTGTTGAGTAAGATATACTAGTGTATATTGTTGGTGTATTTATGGTTCATATTGGCATATATTTTTATGTATGATTGAGGGTTAGTTGTGAGAGATTTCACATAGAGGAAACATCTTGTATGAGATATGGTTTTGAGAGATAGTGCATAGCCGTTGAGCTGCTTTTGTTGTTTGCAATTGTTGCATAGATCAGATCTGTTGAGGCATAAAAATTGTACATGTGTTGGAGGTATTTAGCACAAATGTAATGACCCCTCCATTACGACATCAATATAAGTGAGTACAATAGTGGTAAATTAAAAAAAAAAAAAAAACAGCAACAACAACAGTTAGAACAAGGGATAAGTGATAATAAAATACATCAATGTATACAAATTATATTCTCATCCAACCTACCCTGCAAGGTTAGTACCTCCAAGACACATAATCAATGCTCAAGTCCAAGATTCATCTGATTGATTTTGACTATTTAAGGTCTCAGGACTGGCGACTGTTCTGAGGAACAAGAATATATCTAATTCCCTTATCCAATCCTAGTATAACAATCAATCCTAGAATTCAATGTTAAATTATTAAAATTGAATTACCTGCTCAAGAATCAAACAATTTAATATATTACGATCTACTTAACATGTTATACTGAGTTTGAAGATCTGTTGGTGACGTAACAAAACGACAAGCAAAATTCACCACACCCACTATTAGATTTGCACAACTCAAACTTAAAACAATATTAGAGGCGTAGGTGGTTTATTTCCAAATATTCAATAATCATTGCCTAAATGTCATCAGTATCTAAGATCAATAATTTCTCAATGCCACAATAATGTCAACCAAAAACAAAGATAACTACATTAATAAGCACAATTCCTTTACTAATTAATTTATTATAGCTAAGTTTATGTTATTATTCCATTCCCAAAAACCGAAATTCTCCTTCTATAGGAGAATTATTAAATTCTCCCTCTATAGTCTCTTTAAAAAAATATTATTAAATTTTAAAGTCTTTTTTAAATAAGGATTACTAATTTGTCCAATGAGAATTCACTCTAGATCATCTTTAAATTATTTTCATTCATATCCTAAGTGTATTGGAATAAGCTCATTATCATACCTATANTAAATGTATTCTTTATACATATTTCATCACATGTTTATTATTCCTAACACATAGTAATTATATCCTTTAATAAGATATTAAAAAAACGATGATATCGAATATTATTGATTATTAAGAATACCACTATATGCCATCCATTTCAACTTTTACTTTATATTAAATTAAATGTGTATAACAAGCACCCGAATCAAGGAGATGTTGTCTTGGTGCTAAATGAATACATTAAGTTCCAACTTGTTACATAACAATTTATGAAAATGTTTGTTGATTGATTGGTGGTTTGGTTCAGAACAGAAGGCATGAAAAAACTGTAGGGTTAGCATTCAATCCGTCCTTTGATCAAGCTCGCACAGTCCTCCATGAGTTCAGATGGAGATGGTGATCCAATGCCTCCCCCTGCTGCTGATGCCGAAACCTTTAGATGCCTTTTCAATGTGCAAGGGAAGAATCATTTTGCTGGATACCTTCCTAAATCCGTCAAAAAGATTGATGGCGTCCCTGTGATCTCCCTTCCTCTAGATCATCCTATGTGTATTGCAGTATCCCTAGTAGATCGAGCTTTGGTTGGTCAGTTTACAGGGTTCTGGCCCTCCCTGGGAACACCTGATAACTGGGTTCAAAAACATTGAGGCCCCTGATCTCTAATAGTGTTACCCGTTATGCAGTTGGAAGAGGGTTATTCTTATTCAAGTTTATCTCCAAAGATGACTACAATTTGATCTTCAGAAACATATCATACTTCATCGGTCTGCAAGGCCTGTACCTAAATAGATGGATATTGGACTTTGATCCGACAGTGGATGTTCCTAAAGCGGTACTAGTCTGGGTCCGTTTACCCAATCTGTCGATTCATTTATGGAACCTGGAATTGCTTCAATCAATTAGAAATAGACTGGGACATTACATTGACAAGGCAGATCCCAAGGACCAATATTCTTGTGTCTAGAACTTTGTGGAAGCATACCTTGAATCCAGTCTCCCTAAAGCCATTAAGTTAATTGTAGGTGAATGGAAACACTTTCAAAAGTTTCATTACGAACATCTGCCTTTTAAGTGCAGAGGTTGCCATCAATATGGGCATTTTCAAAAGAACTATCCAAAAATTTTCACACTCAATAGGAAAAGGATCAAGGTGAGGGGTGGAAGCAAGCCAAGTGCCCAAAGCCAAATCCTAAATCAACCTAAAAAAGGGAAGGTAAAATCCCTAACCCGAATTCGAAAAATCTAAGTAAGAACGAGGAAACTCATAAAACCTCGATTGAAACTGAAAATAGTTTCTTTGGTTTTGGGGATCTAGATGTTGAAGCAAAGGATCCTAATGAAAGCGTTGTTGAACACAAAACCAATCTGGAAGGGAAAAGGTTGGATGTAAATGAACTTCCTCCTTTTCAAGAGTCAGGAGATATATTTGAAACTTAGGAAGAAGGAAAAAAAGGTGAAAGTTCGGAAGAAGAGGAGGATGAATTTGAAATTTCCCAAACATCCCCAAAACAAGTTACCAGAGGTTGGAAAACAGATAAATAAAGGAAGGAAACAACCACCTACAAGGACAAGGTTCAAGGATCTCAACCAACATCAGACAAAATTTTAAAAAACACAAGAAGTGTTAGGCATCAAGGGAATCCCTCTAAGGGGTCCTCTACTAACCCCATAAGTAAGTAATGAAGGTAGTATCCTAGAATTGTAGGGGATTAGGGAACTGAACTAAAGAAGAATCTATGAAATATTTTATCTGCACCTCAAATCCAAATATCCTACTGATACAGGAGACTGAAATGGAGGAACATGACTTCCTCCTCGCTAGTCATAAATTTTGGAAAAAAGGAGTAGGTGTAGCTATCAGTACTAGAGGAGCCTCCGGTCAAATAGGCACCTTATGGTACGCTTCTAAATTTGATTTAGTTCTTAATGAATCATGCACTCACTAGATCCTCACCCAACTTCTTCACAAGGATTCAGGTTACCAGGTTTGTTTATTCAACATTTATGCACATGTTCTTCTCTCAGAAAAAAAAAATGTTGGGACCGTATAATTAGGGAATCCCTCAGCTCCCATTAGTTGGGAAACATTGTTTTAGATGGGTATCTTAATGTCTCTCTCAGGAAAAAAGGGGGGCTCAATAATCAGAGACCCAATCCATCAATGGGTCGAAGATAGCATTTTGGAATGGGATATGGATGATATCAAACCTTCCGATGGAAAATTCACTTGGTCCAATAAAAGAACCAGACCGGGTCATATAGCTACTCACTTTGACAGATTATTGGTCCAAAACTCTTTTCTAAATTTAGGTCTTAACGTTGTCTCTAAAATCCTCCCCTTCAATTCCTCTGACCATAAACCAATTCTTCTTGAACTCTCCAAAGATACAAATTTGGGATCTATCCCCTTCCGATTTATCTCCTCTTGGATTCAACAGGAAGGTTTCCAAGATTGTGCGTTCAATGTGTGGAAGAATTTGATTTCTATATCCCATTTATTTGTCTGGGAAGAAAAGCTTCGTAGGCTCAAAAGAGCTCTCAAAGACTGGGTTAAAACCATGAAATATCCTCTTAATCATAGATTGGTATCTCAACAATATTTGGAAAGGCATCAACTAAATATGGAAGAAGGTCATATTACTACCGACAATTTGGAATAGGAAGCAACTCTTTAGCACACCCTTCACTTTGCATGCAAATTGGAAGAGAATTATTGGAGGGAAAAATCCATAAGCCTTTGGTTAAAAGAAGGTGACAAGAACACCACTTATTTTCATAAGCAATTTTAAGCTCAGAAACAAGTTAACTATGTAAAGTAAATCCATCTTCAAGACCAAATCGTCACTGACTTCGAAGGAATCAAACAAGATTCTCACAACCACTTCAAAGAGATATATACAAAGGAGTCTCGTCTCTAAAATGAAAACTGCCAACATATTTTAAATTTGGTTCCCTCTAAAATTTAACGAAATTCCAACCAACTTCTCACTTCTTTGGTCACCTGAAAAGAAATTAAAGATTATTTAAACGAAATGGAACCCGACAAATATCCTGGTCTCGATGGTTTCACAGCCAGATTCCTCAAAGCCTGTTGGAAAACAGTTAAAAAATATCTTCATAGAATGGTTCTAAAATCCCAGACTTGCAATAAGATCAAAGTGAACACCAACTCATCCTTCCTTGCCCTCATTCCTAAAGAGAAAGGTGCCACCTCCTTTGACTAATTCCAACCAATTTCGCTATGCAATATTAGTTACAAAATCATTACAAAAGTAATAGCCAATCAAATCAAAGGAATCCTACCAGCAATCATTCCAGAAAATCAAGGTGGATTCATGAAAGGGAGGAAGATCCTCGATAAAATAATTTTAGTCCAGGAAGCCATCCACACCAGTATTCTTTGGCGTGAAAAAGGTATGATTGTTAAATTAGATTTGGCTAATGCTTTTGATAGAGTTCGACACGATTTCCTTTTTCAGGTAATGCTCTGATTTGTCTTCACCCTTGAATTTATCAATTGGGTGAAAGCCTGTATTGGATCCCCTTGGATAGCCCTGTTGGTTAATGAATGCCCTACAGATTTATTTGAAGCGTCTAGGGGGCTTAAACAAGGTTTTCCTCTTTCGCCTCTTCTATATGCTATCCAGGCCTCATTGCTCAGCTTTCAACTAGAACAATGTCATCTTCATAAAGATTTATTGGGTCTCAGAATGACAAGAGGAGCTAAAGAAATAAATCTTTCCCAATTTTTCGATGATACACTTCTCTTGGAAGGATCTAACATTCTTATAGCCAAAATATTCAAACATGAGTTAGAAATTTACAAGGAGGCATCATGAAGCAAAACCAATTACAGAAAAAGACAAATTTTCTGATGGAATTGCTCCCCAAGGGAAATGGTGGAAATCTCAAGAATTCTAGAAATCGAAGGAAGAACTTAGTGGGATTATTTTAAATATTCAGGGATACCCATTTTCACATATTCCCCAAAATCAGTTGATTGGCTTCCTCTGATTGATAAATTAAAGACTTGAATTAACTCGTGGGGTGTTTCTTGGCTAATTCTGGTTGGGAAACTAGTTCTCATTAAATCGGTTCTCTCTAGTATTCCAATCTACCAAAGCTCCATTTTACTTGCACCGTTTGAATTCATCTCCAAGATCGAGACTCTTCTTAGACGTTTTCTGTGGAAAGGTGGGAAAAACAATGAAAACAAGCTTACGTTGGTGAATTGGGGGGAAATTACTAAGCCACTTTTAGAAGGGGGAATCCATATACGATATCTCAAGGCTCAAAATCTAGCTCTTGGTGCTAAAATTCTCTGGAATTTGGTCACAAGAAAATTGACTTGGAGTAAACAAGTTCTTTGGAAAATATACTTCTTAGGGCAAGGAAAACATGTCTTGATACAACTCCAAAAGCTTCAAAGGGATCTCCAATTTTCACAATATGCCAAAAATCTCTCTCCTTCTTCAAGCCTAATCTGACTTGGATTCCTGGGAATGGGAAAAACATTCTCATTTGGGAGGATTCTATTCTTGGGGATCCGCCTCTAGACACCTTGTCGGGAACCTCCAATCTTAAACGGTAGCTTCACTCCCAAAGTTTAACCATGTTATGGGGTATCTCAATTTGGAATAAGGATGAAATTAGAACCTAGAAAAAGTGGAGTATATTGAATTGTCCAACCTACTTACACAATGAAGAACTATTGTTGCTCTCCTTTCTTCAAGGTAAATCCCCTATCGCATCTGATACGAAGGACTCTCGAGGTTGGGGTGCTCACTCTAGAAATTACACCACGGCTTGGGGTTATAAACAGTTTAAAGAAATTCCTAATGTTCCTCCCAACCCTTCTCTTTGGAAAGGTATATGGAAATCCAAAACTCTACCAAAAGTAGAAATTTTTATGTGTAATATAGCCCACAACAATATTCTTACAAGAGTGTGTGCTCTGTCACAATTTGCACCTAATAGAGATCGCGTGCGAAGGTAAAGATCCAACTCTGATTTAGGGTTCGAGTTCAATCACTGCCATGCCAAGCCAGGGTAGAGGGGAGTCGCCGCCCCCCTCCCTCCCCAACCTCGTCCTTCAGGAAACTAGTTACAGCTTGTAGAAAGAAAGCGCCCCAGGCAGAAGCGCCAAGTTTTGTAAAGAGACTGGATGATGTTCCAGAGATTAACCTTCCCCCGGAACAACCAATGAAGGTAGCGCTCTACCTCTCAAATCGTGGCCTGGTAGGCCAGTTCATGGGCCTCTGGCCCTCAGCCAAATCAACAAATAACTGGATCCAAAGGAATTGGCAGCTGCTAATAACAAACAGTGTAACATGTTACGCGGTTGGAAGAGGATGCTTTATCTTCAAATTCATCTCCCAGGAGGACCGCGATCTAATATTCAGAAATGGTCCATACTTCATGGGAACATAGGGGCTCTATCTGAACCGTTGGACTCCAAGCTTCGACCCAGCCTGTAGTGTACCTTTTGCTGACCAAGGATTTTAACGCGCAATATAACAATCTGTATACAATTACGTTGGATTTACATAACACATACAATCCAGTATATACTCCACATGCATTTAACAATTAAACACATTCAACACAGAGTATTCATATGAATTACTACCATGATCAGCAAGCAATTAGCTTTTCATATTAATTCATATACACAGCGGAAAACATGATTCATATTATGTATATAGCACAGTCATGCCAAATGTGATAAGAACATAGTTAGACACTTATCTTGTAACAATGGTGAAATCCAGCAACCAAATGCAGGCCTTCCACGAACCTCCCAGCCTTAGACCACACTGCTCATCATCTCAACAGTGGATCACCCCCGATCTAGGACTTAGCTCCACCCCAAGGCAAGGAATTCTAGGCTAGGCTAAGGTTACAGGGAAACAACACAGAAATATCTAGAAAGGTTCTTCCCAAACATGCCATCTTACGCCCACTGCTACCAGACTCTCATTCCCCACATGGTTGTTCCGCCTAGGAATATACACCTTCACACGCACAGTCCATTGGTGCTAACCTCCTCTGTAGGTATCGACAACAGGCCGGATCAGGAACTCTCAGATTCTGAAGCTGGTGCTGGACACTCTCTGGAAGAGACCGCTTCCTAGCAAACTCTTTCACCTGGAAAGAGTTACTCATAGGCCTGACAACCTACTTCTTTCAACCACAGTCACCTCCCTCACCAGAAGAGAGGACATACACAAGATCAGCACGAGCTTACTATGGTCAATATGCTACGCGCAGTCCAGCACTACGTGGCTGCAACAGCCAATTGGGAAAAACGAACACGTGCTTCTCCAACAGGTTCAACAATCATGGAATTGTATCATGGTTTTTGTTTCGGAATGGTACGAGGGTAATCTTGCAGAGGTCGGACTGGTTCCCCCTCAGACGGTCGGGTAGAATGGAGAAGATGCCCTCACATGGTTCATCTCGGCGATTATATTTGCATGCACCAGGGTTGACACT
>SNQJ01S0001999.1:332692-346709 GCA_010110895.2 Picea sitchensis | reverse complement strand
TGAATGTTCAGATGAAGTAGAAGATCTGGAAGTAGATCATGCACATTTTAGAAGGAGAATGAAAGAGTGAAAAATAAAATATTAGTATCTATAAATGACCAAAAAGGATCAACAGTAAGTACAATATGACAAGAAATGATATTATTACATGCAAATCTATAAGGCATTGTTAAGGTTAGCAATCCAACATCTGAGTAGAGAAAGAGAAAATTCAAATATTGTACTTATGCCAACGTGGTATTGGTTCACTTGTGAGGTTGATGGTTGATGGAATATTAAGGTGTCCACCAAGAACCCATTCTTGATGTGGTCCGCCTTACCTGAATCATGCTAAATTACATGATTTCAAAGGGACAAGGCCAGGTGGAAGTGCCGTGTGATTTTGTGGAAAAAGCTACCTCTCAAACATGACATCTAAGCTGAAGAATATTTGTTTTATGAAATCCAGTCTCTTGGGCATGTTTCTTGAAGCATTTCCAAAAAATATATTGTACATAAGTTGAAGGTATGACAAACAAGATACTAAGTGATAAACAAAAATTGAAAAGTTGGTTGAGTTCGTCAAAATTGGCATAGATATTGTGGTTGACTTAAGTCTCCTCCCCATCACCAACTATTTTAAAGTCACCCCGTGGCTTACCAAATATTGTTTGTGGAGTCATCATCAAAAGTGTATTCTCCTAGGTGAATGGATGGTAAATAATTTCAAGATGGCACCTCTTCTGCTAAGGGTAACATTCTTCTTTAGTTGGTGAAGAAACTAGCTTGAAGGCCATGTTTTGACGAGTACATGATGATATTGTATGTTAGTGACATGATAACATCTTATGTTAGTTGTACTATGAGCATTTCATGTAAATCATTAGTCATCATATATAATCTTTTGATATTTATGTTAGGGACATATTAGTGGTTAACCTATTAATGTTGTTAAGTCTTCTGTGTAGTTTGTTGGTAATTCATTTTAATTGTGCAAGAGGCTCACCATAAGTATTGACCTCCAATGTTAACATCCATCGTGAGAATATCAATATAAGTCTTCTATTCTCTCTCCTATTTTCTCAAGTATAATCATAATGCATATAATGTGAAAAGCCTTGGGTTTCTCATCTCGCCTACTTGAATCCATATCAGTTTTTGGAATCGAGGTGTGAAGATTAGGCCTCATTTCATGTTGGATTGTCAACATACCACAATCTTGAATTCTTACCATCTTTATCCCAGTATCTATTTTTTTCTTTCCAATGCCCTATATCTTCACCTAGGTTATGCACAACCATATCATTCTCCAACAATTATTATGGGCATGACCAGCTCTAAAGAAACATCTAAAACTTGCATACAAATTACAAACTTGCTTTTGGAAAAGAGAAGTCTATAAAACATTAAGACAATCTTAGAACTTGGTCTTAGTCATTCTTAGTATTTGGTGAAAGAGAAGAACAAGGAAAAATAAAAGAAGAAAAGCTATATTTGTTCTGTGCCTTACGCAACAAAAAAAAATGAAACCGTGAGCAGAGGAAAATAAAATTGTTAAGAAGAAAATTTGTACAAAACCTGCCTCGCATGAACAGTGGTTTATRCACTACAATATCAATTACCTCACAATTTTGGAGTGCATAATAACTAGCAAATTGATTGAGAAGACGATTGTGTCTTAGTTGTTTTCATCAAAAGGAGAGGAAAATTGCAGTAGTTTTCCATTCCATGCACATTAGAGGAAGACAAGTAACACATAAAGCAATCAAAATTGAGTAGAAGGCCACGATGTTTTAACTTTGCAAGCTGTGAATTGATTTCTCCAAATATTTTATTTTCTACAATCATTCCTTAGTTTAATTGTAATTAACAATGTTCTCAAGGCATACCAACCCCCCTATTATTCCCAATACACAACTTCTAATGCATATCTACTAGCTTCGGTAATAGATCCATATTAACCAATTTGACAGTTGTATGTGCCAAGGATGCTCCATTTATTCACTACACACATTTTTAGCTATATTATATTTAAAACGAAATAAACAGATCTAAATTAAAATAACTAGAATTGATGGCTATATAAAATTATATGTTGAAAGGAGAAATCACACCTGATCTGATGAACTAGTCGATAGTACAGTTTGAATGGTTAGCCCCGCGTGTTTCTCTTCCACTGTATGGCCCTCTGTTAGTCTTGAGCTTCACTCAATCGACGAAGAAAGATCTTAAAGTACCTACAAAAATCATTCAACGTCCATAAATATCTAAAAAGTCAATAAAAGTAATATTTGTAGCCCATTATTTACTCTAATATGCATTTTTATGAGAGTGTCAGAACATACCTGAATGAGCTCCTCTTGGTTTAAAGAATAATTTATTGGAGCCACGCGTCTAATATTTGATCAAACTGCCTCCCTTGATTTCAAGTAGCAGCAACAAAGTCAACATTGACTTTGTTGTTGCTCTGTTGGATCGAGGGAGGTTTGCTCCAAGATTAAACGACTCCAATAAATTATCCTCTACTGAACAGGGCCAACCATGTGAAGGCGGAAGATCTTATGGCCCGTCCCCCCCCTCACATCACTCTCAATTCCCCAATACCCAACATATAAATCTATTGAAATATTTACAGCAAAAACAAACATATTAAAATATTAAAATATTCATGTACATCATCATTTAGTACTTTTAACCAACCTCTTCTTCTTATCCCTATAGTTCCTAATCATTTCATCAATATCTACGTCTTCGTTCTCTAGGTGCACTTCAAGATCTAATTGTGATTGTGTCCTATCACGTAGAGCACGCCTAGTCGCAGGGTACTCACTGTGTAATGGAGGTCGTTGTGATGAGGCATCACCTACAAAAGAAGAAAATACAAAATTTAAATGGCCAGTTTTTAAATATCATTGAACTGGTTCAGTAATATTAAAAAAAACACATGCAATGTAATTATTTACCTAGTGCACTGGTCGACACCGATGGAATGGTTGCCCCCGCGTTCTCCTTTTCAATTGTACAAGCCTCAAGTACAACATTCTCTGCCATTGAGACCACAAACTTTATAATGACAATCATAAATGTATAAGTAAAAAAAAATATAAGTACAAAATGTATAACTACGAAATTATTAAGTATATGATTAAAATATAGCCATATTACTATCATGTCCCAGCTCGGTCATAGCACCATCGTGCAGTTGCGCCTCCGTGGAAAATTGGGACTGAATGGGATCAAAATTATCTTCTGGTTGCAAACTGCTATCAACACACTACTCTCCAATAGGACTAGTGCGTTCGTTGACAATGCTACTCCCCTAATTAAAACAAAGTTGTAAATATTAATAATATTCAACATGACTGTATTCTTTTAATAATCAATGTTAATGTGGTTTGAATTTTATTTACCTTATCCTGCAAAGTGGTTCTTGGTATCTGCCCCAATATTTTTCGGTGTTCAACTACCGCTTTATAGCCGTACTTGTAACCAATCTTGAGGTCTTCCTCTGTGGTTTCAGTACCAAACTCATCACCCTGCATTGCATAAGAGCATGTATTTCTTATGTTATTCGTTGGAATTACCTGAAAATTTTAAGGCGATACAAATAAGATATTTAGGTACTTACAATTTATGACTGCAACTTCAAGTAGCCGCCCTAACCTAGCTTGTGTTGGCCACATTTGACAAGCCTTTCTTTTGTGGCCTTTGACGTGTCAATCAATCTGTCATCAAAAGTTTAAAGTATGTTAATATATACCACAGGTTTATTTACATCTAAAAAAAATTGAAGGTATTCAATTGAAATTGTAATTTACCTTCTGGGACTAGAGGGTGTTTTTCCTTCATGTGTCAATTTCTTCTCTTTTGTGTCCTCAATGAGGGCCTTCCACTCCCTCTCTAGAATCATCAAAGGACGCTTGTACCTATCATTTTGTTTCAAGTGCTTCCTATATGTTTCTTGCATATATTTTAAATATTGTCCAGCTGCGGTTGTGGCCAAGGTCTTATTAAAAGTATCTACACCAAAAAGGTTTTCTAGATAATCCATCAATTCTTTTTTGAGGTTGGAATTATGGGAATTCCACCTCTCCCATATGGTGGGCCCAAAAATCAGCAAAACCTTATTCTCCAAGGACCTGTAAAAATCGTTGTTCCCTACACACAAAATGATTATATGATTATTAATTTAAAAATACTAATTTAGATGATTTATATTTGTCTACATAGAGAACATGAAAAAAATAAAATTTTAAAAATTACCTCGGACTTTAACCTGCTTTAATGGAAGCCCCTCCTCTTTGACCATAAAGGTGCCCTTAAGGGTCCCTGTGTTGGTCACACGTCTTGATTTAGGAAAATAAACCATATAGTTTGTCAAATCATCGGCCTCATCTCCGTCACCACCTCTAGAGCCTACCCGTGTGGCCGCTTCCTCGGTGGGTGTGTCGTGGCTCCCACCTAATGGTGTGGAAGGTGGAGATCTGAATAGCTGCATCCTGGCAGCTATACGAGGGCCTGCGTTGGGACCCTGTGGCATCTATGCAACGCCACTACTATTGAGACCATGCATGTCGATGTCAACATGATCCAAAAATTTCTATATAAGAAAGAAAACATTTTTTCGTTTAGATAATGTAAAAGTTTAAAATCAAGATTTCATAATTGATCTTATGACACAAAAATAAAACAACTTGAAATTATGGCTATTATCTTATATGTCTTAAGCCTTGTCATAACTTCTTTGATCCTTTCTTCGACCTCATGAGTTTGATCTAGAATATTTAACAAGTGAGCTAGTTCCTTGTTTCCTTTATTGATCATTTTCCTTATTAAAATCATAGGGTCAGGGGATTCATACAACTCCCTTTCAGCGAGCGAATCATCATCAACATCATGTCCTACTGACTACATATTCGACAAAATAAATGATAATTCAGTGATGTAAATAAATAAAATAATTGATATCCACAGAAATGAAATGCACATTAAATGCAATTCAAAAATTGTTGTTCATTTACCTATTTTGAGGCCGCTATTGATTTACCACAATCATCCTACCACATTATAGTAAAATTAGAACCGTGATCATTATCATGAGAAATAAATTCAAATTTATGAGAAATTCAAATGTTGATAACAAAAATAGAACATAATGAAAATCATAAAATATGAGGCATTGCTTATAGGTTGGGTAAATTAGTATACGTACCGCCCCCATCATAGCAACATATTTATCTATTCTGTTCAAATTGTAATCAATCGATATCGCTTCCCCTGCAGCCGTTGATTTTATTGCACATACGAATACACGGTTTCCTTCACGCCCCTCAAATGCGCAATTGGGTCGCTTATTTGTGGTCGCAGGTCATGTACTATTTATAAACCCTACAATATTCCCCATTTCTTTTGGCCTTCCGTCAATGTAGATAGTTGCTCCTTTATTTTGATCATTGGTTTTTAGTTGTATATAATTTGCAGCCAAGCCATATCTTTGCATATGTTTTGTATATTGGACTATTCGTATGCAATCTTTGTAGATATAACAGGGTCCGACTTACTCCATCAATTCAGTTAATCCATCGTAACAGACCTTTATACCATCCATGGAAAATAGCCCCAAACCATGTAATGAAGATGGAGTAATCCGGTATATCCTTTCGTTTACACAAAAATCAGTGTTTATTTCAGGAAGATCCTTGGGTACCCATTGTTTCACTATATGTTTGTACCTCAAGGGCACCTCGATGTCATCTATGCTCTCATGATCATAAGAACATGATCCCCCTTTCACAAGAAAAAAATCCATGCGTTTATGGAATTTTCTTCTGATCTTCTCACCTCTAGTTGATCTCTGCCTGTTAGACCGACTAGATGTCTCACTTTCCTCTATTATACCTTAACTTCCCTCACTCAATGAAGATAGATCTGACAAATATAGAAGGCGGTAGGATTTGCTATCAAACTTGTTATTCGATCCCTTGAGGTCACCAAGGAATCCTCCCTTGTGGTTATAAATTTAACCGTCATAATATTAGGGTTATAAATTTTTCTTCAAGAGGATAAACTTTGGATGGCGTAGACTCAAGGGCCCTTTTCACTGGTTCAAGATCAAATGGGAGCTCTACAGAAGTTGGGAATGATCAACATGGACACCACTATTATCCTCCACATTCACAATGAATTCCAATATCAAGACATCACTGATCACCCTAAGGCATTTTATGAGAATACAGAGAAGTATTGTCAACAACTTACCATTCTCTTCACGAGCTCTCTCTCTTGGTTGGTGCCCTTCGCGAGCTCTCTCTCCCAGTGTCCTCCACAAGCTCTCTCTAACCCTACAGCTTGTGATCTCTCTCTTGGTGCCCTCCGCGAGGAGGAGGAGGACGAGGAGGATGTTCCACTTCCAGTGGATATAGAGGCTGAGGAGGAGATTGGACTTCCAGTGGATCCAATGCCACCACCACCTCCATGGAGAGCTATACCTGGAGTTGGACTTGGGTCCGTTGGGACTGGGAGGCAACACACTTTTCCTTCCACCTCGTCCCCATCACTTACCACCTCAGATGTAGCATTTGGAGCAGTTGGAGCTTCCACTCCAAGCTCATCTAGTGTACCTCCATGACCACCTACTGCTTCCAGAGGAAAATTGGTGCCCTTTACCCGTAAAAGGGATAGAGCAGTAGCAACATGACAGAGAGGGAATCAATGATTTGAATTTTGGATTCCTATGATCTATCATTTTCATTTTATCATGTACTATTTAGTATCTATATGCCTCATGATGATTCATCTCACGAGATACATTTATTTTGATCATTTGATGTGATTTTGTATCTATTATCATCCTATCAGAAACATGTTTTAGAATTTTTAGTTTAGTAACGATATGTGACCACTTGACATCTTATGCATCTTATTTATTGGTTGTATTTTCATATTTATGTAGCAAAGTGTTTATTTGATGTTGTCGTTGCTTTACAATTTTAAAAAATTGAAAAAAATGAGTGTTTTTGTATTTTTTTGAGGTCTTGTGACATTTTCCGCTGATGTCGCCGAGAAGTTACATTATGGACCCTCGCCGACACTTTCCCTGACACGACATATACAACATTGGTTTCTTCCTCATTGATGGTGTTTGTTGATGGGGGTCTATAAGATAGCATCTCCTCCATAACTTTATCTACTCTAGTGATAGATCTCTCTAAAACAACATTTTTTTCAAACTTGCACTTACTCCCTCCATCTTGTTATTAGGGTTAAGTTCTTATTTTCTAGTTGTTGTAGTGATAAAGTTATGGAGTGACCATTAGTATTTTGACTTGGTCAAAATACTAAGGTGACCGTTGGAGGGGGAAAACCTAGTTTCCACAACATTGCAATTCTGACAACAATCTTCACAAACGTGGGATGTCAAGTTGTTATCTACCTCTTGAACCTTAGATAGGATCGACAAGTACAAGATCATTGATAGGGGTGGTTGTCCATAGAATGCCTCGAAGGGGATAATTTTAGTAATACCATGATAGGTAGCATTGTACCACCATTTGGATAGGGGTAACCACTGGATCCATTGGGATTTCTATTCTAAATAAGAATAATATAAATAAGCTCCCAAACATTTTTTGTGTGCTTCCATCTAGCGACCATTGGTTTGGGGGTGATGATGCTAATATTCAATTGGGTACCTTGAAGAAAAAAAAAAACTCTTGATAAAAATTGTTGGTGAAGGTGGGATTATGATCACTCACAATGGATTTAGGTATGCCATGTAATTTTACCTAAGTATCCCAATGCATGGATCATCACAATAGATCTTACTAGAATTTGTACCAGTGTTTTAAATTTCATTGTTGTTTTTATTCTTTTATGTGTATGAAAGCCACAACTAGTTATTTCTACTATTAGTACTCTACACCAATGGAACTGAACAATAAGGAAATAAAAACAAGACAACATCACCAAAAATTACAAGAATTTAAAGAACATGGGGGTTTTCTAAAGAACATGGGGTTTTTGTCACAATATCTATGATGAAGTCATTGGTTCAATCCCAAGCATAAATGAACGTCCATCTTGACATAAAAAATAACCCTACAAAAATTAAATTGCATAGGTGCTTACCATTTTCGTGGAAATGCTTGTCCCTTGAGTGTATCTCCTCTGTATTTATCTCCAGTAGTCGATCACAGATGTATTTATCTCCAATGGGATCACACTGTCCCCTCCTTGTCTCAAGCGGCTGACTCCAATGTTGGTGGGCTCATACTATCCACTCCTTGTCTCAGACGACCGACTCCAAGGCTAGTGGGCTCACACTGTCCACTCCTTATCTCAAGAAACCGACCCCAATATTTGCACATGACTACGGTTTTGTTTCGGATGGGCCTCCTCAATAGTGGGCTCACACTGTCCCCTCCTTGTCTTAGGTGGTCAGCTCCAGTATCTGCAGGTGACCAGGGTTTTGTTTCAGGTGGGCCTCCTCATTAGTGGGCTCACAATATCTTCTTCTTGTCTCAGGAATCTAGCCCCAATATGATCTGCACACGCGCGTGGGATAGGGTTTTGTTTCGACTAGTGGCCAACTAGAATAACTTCACATGACCTGATCACGGGCTTATGGATATGATCACAGGCTTATGGATTTTTTTCTTCGTTTTATGATTGCTATAACATTTTTTTTGTTATTTCATTATATTATATTAAACTAATATATATTATACAATATATTTTGGAGAAGGCTATGAAAGACAAAGACTTACGCCTTGAGGCACCTCACCTTTCTCGTTCTTCAAATATAAATCCATATACATAAACCCCTTCCTCAGTGAATGCATGACCATGTATTAGATCGAAGAGAGGGGTAAATGTAGTATAACACCAAGCCCATGAACCCCAGGTTGTAGTATAACACCAATCCTATGAACCATATGTTATCTTACTATAGTGGCATGTCTCAATGTAGGGAAGTTAATGCAGTTGTTTACTTATTTTTGTGTTTTTTTTTATCTACGGGCTTATAATAGTTTTTTCATATCTAAGTAATAGGGGTAGAAATAAAAAGGGGTATTAAAAATTCCACTGAAAAATGAATATCTACAATATCTAGTAAAAATAGGGGGATTTTTAATTAGATAGGTGTATTGAGGGGGGGGGGGAGGGGGAGGGGCACTTCAACAAAAGGATTTTGGGAGGTATTTTTGAGTATATAGTGAAATTAGGGGTATTATTTAATATCCAATGACTGAATGTGCTATTTCATAAGTTCATTGAGTGAAGTTCATGTGGGAATGCCCTAGATCCATAGAGAAACGAGCAATTACACCATCCCACAAGTAACATCAATGTGTAATTAAATACTTAAATAAAAAATAATTTTAACATGTATCTTGCAAAATTCCAAGGGTGAGCCAACTATTCTCCATCTCCCACCAACAATTCTAGAAAGATTTCATGAACTAGTCTTCAATAAAAAAAAGGGGGAAATCACACCAAGGGTCAATTTTCCACCCAACCAATGCAACCACATTCACAGGTGTTGCCCCTTCGAGCAGGGATCAAGTTTAAGGAGGTAATGAAATACAATTCACATCAAATCTAATGAATTTAACCCAAAGGTTATCAAGAACAAATAATTTAGGCTTACAATAATTTAGTTGAGGTGTGGTGGAGAGGTTGTTGGACTCACAACACCTCTAAATCCCACAATATTATAGTGTGTAGGGGTCTTACTACCACCTTTATCTAGTAATCACAACCATAATAGTAGTGGTGCCCCATTTCAAGCAAATATATTACTACCATGTTCAACCGATGGTCACAACCACAACAACAATGGTTTCCTACTCTGTAAGGATCTTATTACCGCCTTTATCTAGTGATCGCAATAAAAAAACAACGACATCTTGCAATTTGGTCCCAAAATAAAGTATTGCGAGGAGCCACACATACTGGGATTTATTAACTACTTATGATGAATCTACACTCTCAACCCATTAATCACACATTCTTGGTTGGCACAAACATGATTCTACCCAACCAATCATACTTATAAAACAAGTGCCTCCATCATACTTAGTTCCATCTAGCATTTATTCATGAGCAATTCAACCCCAACAATGGGAAAGTCACTTCTTTTATAATCCATTTTAATGTAACATATTCCCAATATTTATCTCTTGCTTTCGCCCCTACCCATGCAAGAGAAAATTTGGGCCTAATTTACAAGTTTCCAAAACAAGGTAAAAGTGAAATACAATCATTTCCCCTTCTACCTATTTACCCAAGTTAACTCTAGAGGTCATTTCACAAGTATTTCCCTATTTCCCAAGATTCCTACACACTAGGATATGATGGTCACCCTGATTGAGTCAAGATCCTTTTCCTTGAGTTCATTTCCCCATTGTCCACCTAGTCTCCACTTGGAACAAGTTGGTCCATCCAACATACCAATGTATATGCAACATCATCATCAAAATAAATCATATGAAGTGTCTTATTAACAAGGCATAAATCATAACTCATATAACATGAATTACCTCATTAACCATGCATTAAATCATAAATCATATGATATGAAGTATCTCATTAACAAGGAATAAATCGTAACTCATATAACATGAATTACCTCATTAACTAGACATAAAATCATATAACATGAAGTATCTCATTAACCAAGCATTAAATGGAAAAGTATACAATGATTTTATTCATCATAAATCATCTCACGAAAAGGATAGATCATGGTTAATCATCATCAAAGGTCACCATTACTTCATATCCATCATCAAGAATATTTATTGATATCATTAAGAAATACCAGTACTCATCATAATCTAGACAATGATACTTGTAAGCATTGGCTAGCAATCATCAATGAAGAAGCGATTATCCATAATTGATAAAAACATCTTTGATCCTAGAAAAATGAAAATATATAGTAACCACATGCACCAAGGGGTGTTACAATTTATTCTCTCCCTCTCAATGGGGATACGACCTTGAAGCCAATTTGATATTTCAAAACCAAGTATGAAAACTTCTTTAGTTTTGAGTTCCAAATTGTGCATCATCTTCATCAATAAAATTCAAGTTGTCATCTTTGAATGATAATCACTTTAAGGTGATTCCAAGTATTAGGAGTCCAAATATAAGGACGTTTCCATTCTTATTCAACATATAAGCAATAATTCCCCAAATGACATGATAAGTAAGGCATAGTGTGATATTATTGTAGTTGATCGTTTTTATTATATACGAGTCATTCATAATCACATGTCATCAAATAATCATCCTAAACATTAGGAAACCCAATAAATTACAGTTTTTAGTAAACCTCGGTAATAGAGAGAGTCATTCCAAAACTATCTAGTAATTGAAACTGTTTTCTATTATTTTTGAAGAGCACAAGGTTAAGTAACAGCTTCATTGTAACCCGCTTCTACCCAATTCCATATAAATATAGAGAACATCTAATATCAAAGACTAATAAAACCTCCAAAGAGGAGAAAAGAGTTCTCCACAATTAGTTTTTGACCATATTATGCCAAATCACAAGCAAGCCTCAACTTAATAATAACCACTTAAACATATACATTTAATTGTCAAATACATGAAATCCTCTCACACATCCCACAACCATAAATTAACAGAGTTTCTTTGTCTCATCCAATTATCTTTGATAACCAACATGGTGAATGATATATACCTTATCAAAATTTTCCAAACGACATATATTATGAAGTTCCTATCAGACAACTTTAATGTTGATCGGTGAAGTTGAGCGTTGAATTATTTGATACCAATTATTTTTTAGGTTATGTGCAATATAGGAAGAGAAAAAGAGCATTTTGTCTTCCAATGTCTAGTTCTCTATGTGATATTCTTTGTACCTATCAATATATACAACCATGCTTATCTGCAATGAATTTGAGTGCATATTATAAGTGTGATATCCCATATTAGGATGTGGTATCCCATATTAGGTTATATTCTACAACTTACCTTTCTGGAGAAAGGATGGTTAGGTTTCCTTTGCAGAACACCCGAGGATGTTGTCACTCTTCTGGCTTCTCAGTGGATTTTCAGAGCAAGTAGAATAATGTTGAAAAGATGGCGACTCTCTTTCGACCCACACAGTGAATATTTCACAAAGTGCCATCTATGGGTTTTATTACCATGGCTTCCTCTCCAATTATGGAATGAAGGAGCACTTAGATCCATTGGTGACTCTTTAGGTACTTTCATCAATGTTGATAGGTCGACACTTAATGCAGCAGATAGAAAAATGGGTCGTGTTCTGGTGGATTTAGATATACATGATGGGTTACCAGAAACACTTGACATTATTTGGCACGACCGGAGCAAAAAACAAATTTTAGATTACTTGGGGATTCATTATAGGTGCAATCGGTGTCATAGAATGGGACATTTAAGAAGGGATTGTGAAGGTTTTCAAACACCGAAGGAACCTGATGAAGAGTTGGAAAAATGGGATGTGCCGGATAGTACTTTGGAGGTGGAACTATTCGAGAATGTTGAGCCCGTTTTTCAGAAGGAGACTAGGCCCCAGGAGAACTTGCGGGAGAATTACACGGGTAAGTTAAAATATTACTATCCAACTTTATATAATTCCTTAACAATGTTGGAAAGGGATATATTGGATAAGTCTCTGGGATTAGACTTGATATATAAGGATATTTTTCTTTCCATGAGAACTGATAAAGGGGTGATTGATAAGTCTCCAAATCTCTCTTTGGCTGTAAATTTGGGAATAGGAAATTGTTCGGGTCAGGCTTGTATTAATGATGTTTCCATGTATAGAGACTCTCCAACTTATAATTCAGTGTTAGAAGTTGCCTCTTTGATCCCTGTTCCCCTTCCTTCTCAGTCGGGTTCTTTATCTCCTACACTATTTGTCTTTGAGGCAAACCTACAAGGTTGTAGGAAGTCAGCAGTAGATGATGAAGCCCTTCTGGTTGTTTTTTACAGTCTTCTTCCATATGCCCAGGGGAAGGATCCTCCCATCCCACTTCCTTTTTTTCTTGGAAAAAGAAGTTGTTGAGGAAACTACGGGTGGGGAAGAACAACTTGATTTCCTGGAAGGAAGAAGAATTCAGGACGTTATAGGTACTTCCATTGAATGCTTACATAGTATTTCAAAAAATAAAAATAAATAAATCTTTGATCCTTAAGTTGGACTTGCGCAAGGCTTATGATTGTGTGGATTGGGACTTTCTTCATTTGATACTCAATCAAGTTGGTTTTGGTCGACAAATGACCAAATGGATAATGAGTTGTGTTACATCTCCTTCCTACGTTGTGCTCATAAATGGGGAGGTTACAGATTTTTTTAAGAGCGAAAGGGGCTTACGACAGGGCTGCCCACTCTCTCCCCTATTATTCATTTTAGTAATGGAAGCTCTAAGCCTTTTATTAAAAAAAAGTAAGCTGGAGAACATACTATCAGGGGTTAAAGTCTAAAATTTGATAAAAATATTACATATGCTTTTTGTAGATGATGTTTTGATCCTGTCAAAGGCTGACCTTTCAGAATGGAAATAAATTTTTGATCTTATAACTTTGTTTTGTAAAGCTTCAGGATTGCGGGTAAAATTTGTTTTTGAAAACAAGTCTCCATCTATCCACTCTGTTTTATTCAAGATTTTGGGTCTTTACACTCCGTGTAAAACTTTTATCACTAAATCACTCACAAAGGATTGTTTTTTTCAGTTTGAGGAGGGGGCAGCCTTATCTTTTTTTGATGGGGCAGCAAGCATTGACCGATTATTATGTGGAGCGGGAGGAGTCATTAAAACAAATGGTAATCTGGTTTATAGATGGTTCCTAAATGTTGGTGAAGGTTCAAATACAAAGGCAGAACTAATGGGTATTTGGGCTACCCTTACTTTAGCTAACCATCTAGCTATTCAAAGGCTTCAAGCTATTCAAAGACTTCAAGTTGTTTGAGAATGTACTGAAAAACTTTCAGTCTTGTATTTTTGATAGCTCCTATGGCAGATTATAGTTTGTCCTG
>SNQJ01S0001999.1:302244-322998 GCA_010110895.2 Picea sitchensis | reverse complement strand
AATGTTCTTAGGTGATGGTAGCACTATATAAAGGGGCTCAAGCAATGTAATGAGATATGAAGAGAAGTATTGTATTTGGAGTTGAAGCTCATTAGGAGGTTGCCCCCTTGAAGAGGTAAGTGAACAGGAGAGGATCCCTTCCATAATAGGATCCATTGTATGGTGTTGCCCTACCTCAAGGGTTTGATAGTAATAAAGGAGATTTTGCATATTGTTCTTGTATATCTTTTGTGGTGTTTTTGTATTCAGATCTTTGGATCTTAACAAAATACTTCACAATAATGTTTGAATAGTAATAAAGATTCTTGCTAATTTAAAATGAAGAGGTGTAAAGGTCCGAACAAAGGGACACAATGCTTCATAGCTCACACCAGTTGGAAGAGTATATAAATGAGAAATAGCGGTGAGAAGAAAGTGTCTTTATAGTCCATATCAGAAGATCAAAACAACAGCAGAGTCCAAGAAGAAGAATTGATGATTCTTATGAAGTGAGGGTGGAAGGGAGGAGCACGGAAGGATTCATATCCTTTAAGTGTAAGTTAAGGGAGTTGGTGCTTCCTAGGGTTGGTGCTCTAAATACAAGGGAATTTGTGCTTTCCAGGGTTAGTGCCCTAAAGAAACAAGGGATTTGGTGTTTCCTAGGGTTGGTGCCTTGAAGAAGGGGATTTGTGTCTCCTAGAGTTGGTGCTCTAAAAAGGATTGTTGTCCTTCACTATTGTTCATATAAGCCTTGTAATTTCTATCAATTATATTTATGTAATTGATTTTACAAACAAGTCTATTGTTGATCTATTGTGGTAATTAACAAAACATAAAAGTAACTGCTAATTGTTGAAAAAGTGTATTACTGATTCACCCCCCACCCCCTCAATATTCCAACAATTGGTATCAGAGCAGGTGCCTACAACACAGTCTAACAACTGGGAAGTAGATCCTGAAGATGGATCAGCAAGAGGAAATGTCTAACAACAAAGCACCATTGTTCAATGGAGGTGGCTATGCTCTATGGAAAACAAGAATGAAAAAATTCATGTTGGCTCTTGGTTTTGATATCTCATAATCTGTTGTAGATGGTTACACTGCACCAACTACTCCACCCAAAGATGTTGCAGGAAAGAAAATCTACAATGACAACTCAAGAGCAGTTAATGCAATTTTAGGAGGGTTGACAAATTATATATGTGTGAAGGTTATGCATTGTAAGTCAACCAAAGAAATCTAGGACAAATTGGAGGTTGTATATGAAGGAGATAGCAAAGTCAGAGAAGTCAAACTACAGACCTATAGAACTCAGTTTGAAAATCTGAAAATGAAAGAAGAAGAGAATATTGTTGAATACCTTCATAGGGTGAATGAAGTGTTTAATTAAATCAGAGCAGTAGGAGAAGAACTTTCAGATAAACCTATTCTACAAAATATACTAAGGTCGTTACGTATGAGATATGATGCAAAAATTTCTACAATTGAAGATAGGCATGATCTTGACACACTCACAGTTGATCAACTTCATGGAGTTTTTACAGCATATGAAATGAGAACATGGAATGATAAATCAACAAAAAGAGAAACAACTTTTAAAGGATCTAAAACAAAGATGAGTCAGGAGCAAAAGACCAATGATGAGTTATCAGATATATCTGATGAAGAAACTACCAACTTCATAAAGAAACTCAAGAAAGGGACAGGGAAATACAAAGGAAAGATTCCTCTAATATGTTTCAACTGTGGAAAAATTGAACACTTTGTCAATAAATGTCCCCATCCTAAGCAGGAGGAAAGTGATGATGAAAGAACCTTCAAAAATCAGAAGAAAAACAACACTAATAATAAAAATAAGTTCTATAAGAAAAAGAAAATGCTCTTTACCCAAGAAGACGGTAGTTCATCAGAAGAAAATGAACAAGAGGAACCTGAGCTTCTATTTATGGGAATAAAAACTGAAGATGATAAACATTCAGAAGATGAAGAAGAAGTGAACTTCGAAGAAGAAATCCTTAGTATAATTGAATAACTAAGAAAAACTAAAAAACAAAACAGGGTACAAAGGGAAGAGCTTCTAGAGATTAAAGAAGCTACTAAATCAAGAAAGACGAAAGTTTCCAAAACCATCAAAGAGTCAAAACAGACCATCATTGATTTGAAGTCTCAGCTCTTGGAAGCTAATAAAATTGAAGAAGTCATTTTACAATAACTTAATGATAAAAAAAAACAAGTATGTGAGAAACTAGAAGCTGAGATTAAGCTGCTAAAAAGTGAAATTGAGAAAGAAAAGAAGGTATCACAATTTGGAAATAGTTCAAAGATCTTGGATGAAATTCTGAGTAGTCAAAGGTCACCAAACAACAATACTGGTTTGGGATACACTCAAGACTCAACTTCTACATCACAAGGATCTATAAAGAAACCAATCAGTTGTGCAGATGCTCTGAAACACTCATTAAGAAAAGAAGATAATAAGGCAAATTAGATGATACCATTGAAAACTGTTACACATAAACATAAATAAAAACTCCCTACTAGAGTAAAATATGACAATAAAAATAGAATCATCAAAAGGAATCTGCATAAATATCTATTTAATGAATATTGTTACTCTTGCAATAATTTTGGACATAAGGCAGTACACTACAAATCTGATGGACAATACAATCACAGAAATGTCCAAATATATAAGAAAAACAAGTACAATACAGAGAAGAGAAACTCATTTTCTCCTTTGTAAGACTTCAATAGTGAATGCAAAAAATGCAACAAGTATGGTCATAAAACCAGTGAATGTAGATTGCCAAAATATGATAAAAGGACAAATATTTTCCATAATCAAAAGGAATGGAAGAAAAAACAAAATAGAGTGCAATGTAGCCTTATATGCAAGAAATCAAGGATGTCAGTGGTATATAGACAGTGGATGTTTCAAACACATGACTGGAAATCAAAGTAAATTTCTCAAGTTAAATAAGAAAGGAAAAGGCAAAGTAACTTTTAGAGATAACATGTCAGCCAAGATACAAGGAAAAGGCACTGTTAATTTAGAAAATAATAAAACCAAAGAAGAAGATGTACTTCTAGTAGAAAATATCAAACCAAATCTCCTAATTGTAAGTCGGACATGTGATCAGGGTCACATACTTACTTTTGATTCTCATAAATGTGAAATCATAAAAAAGGACATTGGAAAGCTAGTGGCAGTTGCACCAATAACATCTAGCAATGTGTACATCCTTGTTATAGAAGAAGAAGAAAAATGTTGTTTAAGCCAAGTAGATGAAACATGATTATGGAATAGAAGGTTGTGACATTTAAACTTTGACAACTTGATCAAAGCCAATTAGAAAAAAGCAGTTAGGGACCTGTCAAAAGTGATTAAGCCTTCAGATTCTATTCATAAACATTGTCAAATAAGAAAGCAAACAAGAGTTAGGTTCAAAACAAAAGAGCATTCCACAACAAAATTGTTAGATCTTATTCACACAGATCTATGTGGACCAACGAGAACCAAAATTACTTATGTTGAACAATATTTTATGTTGATTGTTGATGATTACACAAGATTGGCCTGGGTATTCTTTCTAAAAGAAAAATCTGAAGCCTTTGAGAAATTTAAAATATACAAAGCCCTTGTAGAAAATGAATCAGATCTCAAAATTAAATGTCTGAGATCAGACAATGGAGGAAAATTCACCTCTAAGGAGTTCATTCAATTCTATGAAAATCAAGAAAATGGAGTGGTAGAAAGGAAAAACATAACAATTCAAGAAGCTGCAAGAACCATGCTAAATGAAGCTAAGCTTCCATACAAATTATGGAGAGATGCAATCTACATAATGGTTCACATACTTAATAGAGCTCAGTTGAGATCTAACCATGAGAAAACGCCTTATGAACTATGGTTTGGGAGGCCAACATCTGTAAAACACTTTAGAACTTTTTGAAGTAAATGTTACATAAAGAATGATGAAGATAACCTAGGAAATTTTCATCCAAGATCTGATGAAGGAATATTCTTATGATATTCATCTAATAAGAACGCATAGAGATGTTATAAGCTTAGACTACTAAAGATAGTGGAAAGTGCCAATGTAAAGATAGATGATCTAAAAAAGAGCATATCCCAAGGCACTGATAACAAAGATATCAACAAGAAGATGATGATGTAAAATCTCAGGAGGAAGATGATGACGTAGAATCTCAGCAAGAAGATGATAATGATGAAACATAGGAAAATGAACCTCATATTGATGAAGAATACAATGAAGAAATTCCCTTGCCAAGAGCTCCATCAAAAAGAGTTCAAAAGAATCATTTTGAAAGCCATATTATTGGAGATAAAAGTGCAGGAGTGGAAACAAGAAGGAAAGTCGCTTTTGACTTGGAACAAGAAATGTTATCCCTAATAGAACCTAAGTGAGTTAATGAAGCTATCAACAATAAATATTGGATAAAATCAATGAATGAAGAACTAGATCAAATAGAGAAGAATCGAACTTGGGAACTAGTTCCAAGACCCAAGGACAAGAATGTGATAGGAACCAAGTGGATCTTCAATAACAAACTAAGTGAAAATGGAGAGATTGTAAAGAACAAATCCAGTTAGTTTGAAAAGGATATTACCAAGTAGAAGGTATTGATTTTGAAGAAACTTTCGCTCCAGTAGCGAGACTTGAGGCCATCAAAATTTTCCTAGCATTTGCATGCTTCAGAAATTTCAAAATCTATCAAATGGATGCCAAATCAGCATTCCTTAATGGAACACTAGAAGAAGAAGTCTATGTTGAGCAACCAGAAGGATTCTTGTTATTAGAAAATCAGGACTATGTGTGCAAATTGAAAAAGGCCATGTATGATCTTAAACAAGCCCCTAGAGCATTGTTCTCTAGGCTTGATCAGTACCTACAAAACATGGATATAAAAGAGGGACTTCTGACAACAAACTATACATCAAAATTAAGGATCAAAACATGATTGTTTTGGTGGTATATGTAGATGACATCATATTTGGGAGTAATCTTACTACACTAAGCAGAAAATTTGCAACCAAAATGCAAGGAAAGTTTGAAATGTCTAAGCTGGAAGAACTGTCATTTTTCTTAGGTTTACAAGTAAATCAAACAGAAAATGGAATATTTGTTTCCCAAACCAAATATATCAAGGAAATGCTGAATAAATTTCAAATGGAAGAGAGTAAACCTATGGGTACTCCCATGTTCACTTTATGTAAACTAAGTCTAGAAGATGATTCACCAAAAGTGGACCAAACGATGTATAGATCAATGGTTGGAAGTTTGCTCTATTCAACATCAACTGTTGATGCATAATTGATCAGACCAGGGTCCTTCTTAGGTTACCAACAAAAGGAACTGGGTAATCTAGAGAGATGACATTTTAATCTCCTCCGGAGAGAATAAGTCTCACCTGAAGTGCAACCAAGACAGAAAGATAGGGAAGGGAAAGGAGAATACTTAGGCGAGTTTCTAGAATCTTCAAGATTCACCATGATCTTGTGCAAGATAGACTAACCACAAAACATATCTGAACTTATTCATAATTGGAAATAAATACAATCAAGTTGTGATAGCATTTGTAAACAGAGACAACGTATTGATCGTATCAAACATAAAGAAGTACTGTAAGGAGACAATTCATAAGCATACACTCAGAATTACAAAGTAATTTTAAAATTTTAGTTCCTTCCATATATATTATTAGCAGAGCTTCTCGGATACAATCTCAGAGATACAAATCAGTACTATGTTACAAGATTCTAACTTTTGACTCATGTCAGAGATCTCTATCTAACCTTTTCCCCAAAATTGTATACAAATTACAATCTCAAAACCTTATGTATGTTTGCGCCCTCTATACCATCTATGACAAAACCCAACAAACAAGAAACTACACCCAACCATACCCAACAATAAAAGCCAACTCTTTTACAATAATATGCATCTTATATATAGGCTGAGTGGGATCTTCTGGCTTTAGGCTCAGCATGCTTTCTTGTTCTTGTTCTGTTGTAACTGCTTTTGCCTCGCTGGTGTTGCATTGTCCCTTTTCTCAATTGTTTTATATTTCTTCGCTTGCTCATCTATCCATCTCTTTTGTAGCTTGTGTAACTCGTGTTTGACCAAAATTGGGACTGTCGTCCTCCTTGCAGAACTTCAAACCAAAAAGGAAGGGCCCAACAGGCTCCGACCACAATCCTGGACTCGCCCTCGAGTCAAGTACTTGGCTCTTTCGAGGCTTCTAGGAGTGCTTATTGCTTTCCTTTGTCCTCCTCTACTTTTCTTTCATCTTCTACTTGCGCTTTTCCCTCTTTCGCCTCTTCAAACGAAGGCCCCAACTTTGGGACCAACTCTAAGGCCCGCTTCCTGACTTCTTGGAAACCCCCAATTTTATCTTGCCACTTCTTCACAAGGAGTGAGGCTTCAACTACAAACTGTTGAGTCGCATATGTGATGCATCCTTTAGGCTTGGATGCGACCAGAGAGTTTGATTCAGAATCGGCTGTAGCATCTACCTAATGCATCTGAATGTACATTGTCTAAATGACAGGTCGAAATTCGCGTAGCTCTTTCTTGGCTACGGATTGTGCTTCAAATAGAGTGTTCAGCTCATTGTCTGCTTGTTGGATCTGATCAAATTTCTCCTGTTGCTCCTGCAGATCCATGGTGACCACAACTTCCTCATTGAGCAATTGTATTCTTGTGCACACATCCTCCAAAGTTTGGTTGCACCTTGCAATAATTCCCATCTAGTCATTGACTTTGTGAAATATTCTTGTGCATTCAACTGTGTGCTTGTGCAGTGTTGCTCGAGCATTGTTTCCTTCCAACACTACTTTCTCCATCTTCTCTTGCAGCTTCTGAGGTTGTTGTTCTGCTTCGTGATGACTCTCCCACAATTGTACTTCCAACTTCTCTGCATGAATCGCCAGTTTTGACCATGCTCCCTCGAGTAGCTCGATCTGATGCTAAGGATCTCCTACGACATTGGCTTCTAGCAGTTGTGGTGCTACCTTCCTAATTTCCGGCTAGGCTTCAACAAGCTTCTCCTGGACTCTTTCAAGTTTATGCTTCGCTTGGACCTTGGCGTATTCCTCCTGTGTTTTGTACGCTTGAGAAAGGAGAGCTTCCTCTCTTATGAAATCTGCATTCCTTCCGGCATGTTGGAGCCTCTACTCCAGTTGATCAGTTGAGGTTCTGATCATTCCGACCAATTGTGTTGTTGGCCATTGTGCAAGGTCAGTGGAATAAGGGGTGGCTTCCCTAGGTACTCAGACATGCAGTGGGAGTCCACTGGTCGTTGAATGCTCTGAAGGTGTCTCCACCTCGTCTTCTCTTGTAGATGGTCCTGTACTTTTGTTCTGGCCAGGAAGAGTTGCAACAACTCTGTGAATTGTTGTGGGTTTTGGAGGACTAGCTCCATTTGTTCCTACACTTATGTTGCACTTTGTCCTGAGGTCTTATTAGGTTCCTTCTGAAACTCTGTTACCTCCGTCTCTTTGTGGACCTTGGCTCTCGAGGTTTCACTTCCGATAGGACCCTCAACCTTGGTCATTGAGGAAGTGCATTGAGGAATTAGGACTTGCCGCTTCAGTACAGTTTTCCTCTCCATTGAAGACTGAGTGTTCTGAATTGGCACAAAGGGTATGATTTGTTGGCTCTGGGCTTTAGGGTTTGGCCCAGTGACTTCTGGTCTCTGCTCAGGTATCCTTGGGGGATCTAACTGCATGGGTTCTGATTCGATGGTTTGGGACATAATGGTGGTTTCTTGAGGTGGCGAGTGGGGTTTTTGGTGGTGATGGAGGTTGTTCAGTGATGATGGTGGTGGATGGAGTGGTGTCAGGATTAGGATCGTCTTAGATATATATAATGTGGGTTGCTCGATTCATTGAGCGAGTGCAAGGAATGGTGGTTGAAATGGGTTGGGGGTTAGGAACCTTACTCGGGGAGATCCCCATCCTAGGTTTCTTAGCCATTGGGTATCTGATAAAGGCAACACTGAGAATTTCATTGACATCCTTACCTGTCAACATGTCTTGTTGAGTAAGGTGCGAGAACATGGGTAATGTTCTCTTCATGCGCTCCAACGAATGCATCTATTCCTCCTTGTCTGAATCCATCTGGACCAGGGCCTCTTTCTTATGTGCTTCTGGGCCCGAGCTCGGTCCTGCCCCTACTTCCTAACCCCTTTTCTTCAGTAATTCCGCAGGCAGAAGGTAGTGCATCCCTGACTTGCGCGGGTTGTGTTTTACTCCAGGCCATGACATAAACTCCTTGTCAAAGGCCTCCTTGTCTAAGTAAAATGGTAGCATGCCTGAGTGGAAGTCTTCTTAGTTGGCATGCCTTGTCCATACAACTGTTTGGTGGAAATTCATGTTGAATGCAATGTTCTGTGTGTTGTAGTTGAGCAATTCCTGTGGAATGCGCAACCTCTAAGTTCTGTCTAGCAACCTATTGTACCATTTGGAGAACATCGTGTTATTGAAGACAGTATTCTCGGAGTCTGACCTTGAGTGCCAAGGCTTGAACATCTTTGTCAATCGCCCCTTATCTATTGGCGACATCGTTCTTCTTGTGGGTGGCGTCCATTTCAACATTGCGAACGCAACCAACAAGTAGCCATAGTTGAAAGTGCCACCCTTCTCCTATGCTTCCTCGCAAGCCACCAAGAGTTCCTCTAATAAATCGTTGCACCAGTTGAAGATAGCTCCATTGGCGCAAAAAATTTCCACTAATAAGGCATCTAGTGTACATTCTCCTTTGTAATAGGACCGCATGACCTTGCTAGCAATTACATAGCAACCGGTCCTGACCGTCTCGAGTATAATGGGGTTGATCTTGGTTGTGCGCCACCCCCTCTGTGTATTAAATCGCTCATATAAATTGGGCTTCCCCTTCTTCTTTCCATGCTTGTTGGGACCCTGAAAACCTTTGGACACATCCTCACCTTCGATGGCTAGTCCAGTAAGCTAGTGGATGTCCTCTGCGTGAATTGGATATCTTCTATCCAACCACATGCTTCTGTCATGTACCCTACTAATGAGAAACTTGGTACACCTTGCAACTTCTCCAGTGGTGTTGAAAACTAGCAAATCCCTAAGGTTCATAATGGTAGAGTTAAACAGGTTGATGAACTCCGACTTTGGCACAAACTGCATGCCTCCCAACTCGTCTGGAGCAACACTCCAGAAGGCATTGATGTTCATCTGCGGGAATAGACCTAGCCTATCAGATCAAGGTTGAGGAGCTTGACTTGCTTGACCTTCCCTTTGAGATCGCCCATTATCTCGACTTGTGGGTCATGGGGCTTGTCCGACATTGCATCCTTTGAAACGACACCTCTACTCTTTTTATCTCTTAGCATGGTGATCTTGAACTGTCACACAAATTCAACAAGCTAAACTGGGACTGGGGATCATGACTGAGGGCCAAAAGATTGCACAGGCTTGTTCACAATTCAGAATTCGCAAATCGTTAAGTTCTCTCTGGCAAATAATGTGTCCTACGTCGAGTTCACAGAACCTTATACTTGGGCTTAGATGGAAAGTTATGTAATAACTGCTAAGGCTATTCATCATTACCCTATAGATGCAACTTGGATCTGATTTGTTCGACGAGACTGGTTAATGAGTTAAATCTATTGGGTGATCTTGGAATTTAATGGGCAAGTTGGTCAGGGACATGGCCAATTCCAGACCTTACAGTTTAACGGATGAGAATCTTGGCGCGAATACCGATGGCATCTTTGTGTATCACGGCTTTAAGGTTTAACATAATTCGAACGGGTTATTGTAGCGGTAATAAAGGCTATGACTGGACTAGGTTCGTGTGGCACATCGACTAGGATTTCATCTGGATTCGCTCTCCCTCCGACCACAAAGGGGTCCCTGTCACATTTAATGACTTTCATTAATAGATTTGTGGCTCTTTTGATCCTATGTTGTTGAGTAAGCAGTTCTACATCCAACAACACTTAGACAAAAGAGAAAAGAAAAAGGAAGTGAATTACATGTCGCGACGCAACAATGCACTCTTCGACTTTATTAACTAAATTCATAGAAATTGCAAAAACTCAAATCTAACTGTAATACATGTTCCTTTGGACTAGAGAAACAGTCCTTAAGCTCAGTTCTGAGACATATAGGGTTTCAGGCGAGCGTCATTCACCCATTCTGGACGAAGTATACCATCCATTTGTGTGAATCTGACTGCTCCCAAAGGTCGGATCTATGCAACTATGAATCGTCCCAACCAATGCATGAACAACTTGCTTAGATGTTTCTAGTATCGATTGTCATAAAGTAGGACCTTATCTCCTTGTGCAAATGATTTGGTCTTAATTTCTCTGTCGTGCCAAGATTTCTGCCTTGTTTTCTCAACTGATTGATGGAAGTCTACTAGAAACCTGGTCTCTTCAAGTTCCTACAATTCCATGAGCCTCTGCGCAACTAATTCATCCTCTGACATGTGTGTAATATGTGCAATATATAGACTCAGAGTAATGAATTATGCAGGTACCACAACCTCTTTCCCATAAACTAGCTGAAATGGAGTATACATGTGGAGTTTCTTTGTGGTTGTCGTGTAAGCTTATAAAACTATTGGGACTCTGTCATCCCAATCCTCCTTATTTGCGCAACAAACCTTGGTTAATCATCTCTCCAGAATCTTGTTAAACACCTCTACTGTTCCATTAGCTTGCGGATGGTAAGGGCTAATTTTATGATGTTGGATTAAGAACTCTTTTGTAAGCTTTGTTATTATGCTACTGATAAAATGACTACCCTGATCACTGGTCAGACTCCTAGGGCATCCAAACCGAGTGATAATACTTTCAAAAATGAACCTAGCAGTAGTATCGGTTGAACAATCCTAAACAACTGATGCCTTCGCCCAATGTGTAAGGTAATCAGTTGCGGTAATAATATGTTTGGCCTTTGAATGCTTAGCTATGGGGTTGATCGGCCCAATGAAGTCAACCGCCCATTTCTCAAATGTGTGTAGAGATCGAACTGGTTGTAGAGGCAATTCATCTTGTCGTGGTGTCTTTCTCACTCTTTTACAGACATTGTAAGATCTAGCATATGCCTTTGCATCCTTGAAGAGCATGGCCCACCATAATCCAGCTTGGAGGACCTTCTGCACAGTGGCCTTTCCTCCCACATGACCTCCCGCAACTCTATTGTGGCACTCCCACAGTATGTCTTGTCTTTCATAATCTAAGACACATCTCCTGAGGATGCTATCTAGGCCCAACTTATACAATTTCCCCACAATCAATTGATAGTCCATTGCTCTAACCACCATATGATGTTTCTGAGTTGCGGAGTACATTTCTGGGCAGGCCCCTATACAGGTGATCAGGCCCTACGTTGCATCTTCCAGGTTTAATGATCACCTCAAATGAAAATTCCTGAAACAGTAACAACAATTGACAAATTCTTCCTTCCAGAAGAGGCTTGTTAACTAGATATTTTAACGCAGAATGAGCGGTAAAGAAATTAAAATGAGATCCTAACAAATAATGTCTAAACTTCTGCAGAGCGTAAATCATATCTAAGCCCTCCCTTTTTGTGGTTGTATAGTTGCGCTCATCTTGCGACAACTTCCTTCTAGCAAAATAGATAGGATGATCCATGGCTTTGTCTCCTAGTTGCGCTAAGATGGCTCCCAAGGCAATACCTTATGTGTCTACGTGCACATGAAATTCATTTTCCCAGTTTGGAAATATCAATATAGGTGTTGTGTTGAGATTTTCCTTCGGGATATCGAATGCTTTATCACACTCTGGGATCCACTAGAACACTTCTGACTTCTTTAGTATATTCTCCAAAGGTGCAATAATGTTTGCATATCTTCTGATAAACCTGTGATAGTGCCTTATGTGCCCCATCATGGAGCACAACTGTTTAGCGCTCGTAGGTGGAGGCATGTTCACAATAACCACAACTTTGGTTGGGTCTACCAATACTCCTTCTTGGCATACTATGTGGCCTAACAAATTTCCATGTGGCACACAGAAGATACATTTTCTAAGGTTCAATGATATATGTAATTCTCTACATCTGTCAAACATCAGACGTAGCAGCACTATATGTTCCTTGAGCAGACTGTATACCGTCCAATCATCCATATAAACTTCTATAAACTTGTGAATAAATTCTCAGAAAACTACTATTACAATCCAGGAAAATACTGCAGGGGCGTTCTTTAGGCCGAATGGCATCACATTGTATGCAAATGACCCCCATTTTGTTATGAATGTGGTCTTCTTTTTGTCTTCTTCAACGATCCTTACTTGGTGATACCCTAAAAATCCATCTATAAATGAGTAATATTCTTTCCCTGCAACCTTTTATAAGACCTCGTCAATAAAAGGTGTTGGAAAAGGGTCATGCACATAGGCAGAATTAAGGCTTTTGTAGTCTACACAGACCCTAATGTCATCTATGCCTTTCTTTCTCTAGATGACTATTGGGCTAACCCATTATGTTTCTTCCACTGCAAAAATAAGTCCAGCCTCCAGCATCTTGTTTATTTCCCTCTTAACCTTCTCTTTCACTCTGGGGTTAAGGCGATATGGTCTATGTATTACAGGCTTTGATCCTGGTTTTATTTCAATTTTCATCTCTCCCATAGCTCCTTTAATCCCTTTTAGCTCTGAAAATGTCTTTGGGAACAAGTCCTCATACTCTCGCAACATGTTATGTATTTCTTGGCTAGTTTGTTCATCCCGGTAATCTCCTACCATAGCTATCTTAGGTTGTTTTTTGGTCCCTATATTGACTTTACACAACTTCAATGGATAATTATAAGAACCATTACTCTGGATGGGTATAATGTTATGGATTTCTCTGCTTCCTTTTGTTTCCTTGATGGCTAAGTTTATCAATTCTTCTAAATCATCCAGGTTTTCCAAATCCTTCTTGACCTTATAGCATTCTATAGGTCTCTTGTCCAATTTTAGGTGAAGGTTAGACTGAAGTGCTTGGATTTGATTTATGTTCACCAGTATCTGTAAAAAGGAATTCTTTAATTCCTTGCAGGACTACTTTAAACTCAGGGTACTTACTTGTAAACGAGAAGTCCTTGCAAAATTGATCTACCAACGGTTTCCAATCGATGTTCTATCTTCTGGTTTCTTCATGCATGTACCAAGCTTTCATAATTGGACCTAGTCAATGGGGAAATACTTGAACCCACAAGCGAGATGGTATTTCTGCAACTTGCCACTGTCTCACGCATTGTTCAATATGTGCTTTAGGATCAGACTGTCCATTGAAAAGTTGCGCAACTTGGAAATCCGTCTGCATATCTACTTCCAGATGATCCTTATCTTGAAATCTATATCGGATAGCTTGCTTCACATCGTCCTAGTTCTCAACTAAGGCTTGGTGATTAGTCCACCATTTGGTAGGGGTGTCTTGGAGGGCTAAATTCAACACTGAGATCCTTTGCTCCTCCGCTATTTTTTTTTCCATGCGGACCAAAAAAATGTCAAGTTATGAGGTACCATCATATATTGGGTGTTCTATGACCTCGGTTCCAACCCATCTAGTTGCTCTGATAGTTTCACATCTTCTTGAAAATATTTCATATGAACCTTGTTGCCAACTGTCAAATGCCAGTTCTGAATCTTCGTCTATTGATTGTATTCTCCTCCAAATTACCGATCCATTCGCAATAGTATTTATGTAGTCTTCTCTCATTCCTGTTGTTACAGTGTACAACTGATCCAAGTCTTCTCCCTCCATATTGTTTTTCATTTATTCCATGTATTGGGGGCCTACATATGGATCCAAGGGTTGAACTACTTTCATTTTGTCTGTCTCAAATGTCATAGCGTCTTTCTTTAGGTCAATCACCGCATAGTTATCGTAAGCCCAATCAATACCAAGTAGTGCAGGATAAGGGTCCTTATCCCCCGTGATTTCGATCACCTCAAAATCAGCTACAGTCTTCACTCCCACAACATCTATTTCCAGATTCTCCAGTCTTCCTTTTGGAAAAATACAATATCGATTGGCCATTCTTAGCTGGATTGGGGAATATGTCAACTGGGGTTTTCCTAAAGCTTCCCAAGTCTTTTTAGGCAGTATATTAACATCAGATCCTAGATCTAACATAACATTCTTAATCTCAAACTCATCTAGTTGGGTTGTTAAGCTAATCTATTTTCCCATCTGTACTTCCCTTCTCTGCACTCTCTAAGTATTCTTCTTAGGAAGATTAGTCTTTATTCTAGTTTTTGGAGATTCTTCAGTTGCTAGTACTAGGTACAGTGCATTGTGCAACTTTTCTGTCAACTAGTCATTCCCAAGAATATCAAAAAATAACTTAAACCAAAGGTCAACTACATTTTGTGGCTGCTCATGTTGTCTCATCGGAACTACAGGGTTTTTTGGTGCAGGGGGTGAAGCAGGGGCTTGCGTGATCTTAGGGTAAACAATAGGCTAAGGGGGTTTCTCTTGCATCTCAGGGCCAGGGATACTCTGAAATACTTCTATGGAAGTTTTAAACAATATCTTATGTTTAAGAGGATCATACCTATCCTCCTCAGGCGCTACTTTCTGGATATGAGGTAAATTGTCAGCATCTGTGCCAGTCTTTGCCCCGCCTTGAGTAATGATATTAAGGTTGGGTGGTTTTCCTCTAATAACTCTCTTTATCTCTGAACTGATGAGATTAGTTCCTCGTTGACGTACTGAATCTTCCCATTTTGCAATTAGTTATGGGCAGTCTTTAGTTGCATGCCCATTGGTTCTGCAGTGAGAGAACCATGGTTGCCTCGGATGAGAACAATCTCTAGCCATGTAGCCTTGCTCATCATAGTTGTATCATATACTTGGTCCTCTTCCCCCATTTCTTCCTCCTCTAAAGTCTCCTCCAGCTCCACCTCCTCGACCTCTTCCCGGTCCCTGAGGGGTTTCATTCACCTTGAATGATGTTCGATCCAGTCTGTCCACAAGTGCATCCAATGCTCTACACTAATTCCTACCATGTATGGTAGATGCGCAAAACTCACAATGCACAGTATTCGGTATTGTTGAATACTTTTGAATAATGGGGCACTGTCTCAACCCATGCCCATCGATTCGACAAATCTCGCAATACTCAATTGATGGCGCTGCTTGATTACCTGGAAATGCATGATATGGCATTGGGGTATGGAATGGTAAATTCACAGATACTTGTGCAACTCCTCCTGTGCATCCTAGTGAGGGTCCCATCGTATTCTGAGGAGGTCCCATTCCCCTCATCTGTGGACAGTCGTTTGCCATATGTCCTTTTGTATAGCATCTGGTACACCAGACTTGTGGTCGTCCTGGTCTGGGTATCGCCAATTCTTGAATATTCTCTGTAAGCATTGATATTTTCCCTTGTAGTTGCACCAAATTTGCATCATTTGGGGGTCTGGTCACTCTCAGGCTCCCCAGATATCATGTCATGGATTCAATCTTCATTGATTGTTCCAAGGCATCTATCAAAGTGGCTATCCAATGTTGCGTTAATGGAATCTGTATTAGAGGTATAAATCCTTGGATATACCATTCTCTTTTATGTTCTTCATGGATCGGATGCGTTAACCTCCCTATAGCATCTTTAAACTTCTGGCTATATTCCCAGGTTGATTCACCTTCCCTTTGTTGAATTTCATGCAACTCGGAAAGACCTTGTTGTTCTGACTGAGGTAGCTTAAAATCCACTATGAGCTTTGTTCATACCTATTCAAGTGTGAACGCTTGACCTTGCACTCCTGGTAATCCTAGCTCAATGGCCTTCATGTGCCATTTGAGAGCACGACCTCTCAAAGTAGTCTGGAACTCAACCAATTTATTCGCATCCAAAGTCCCTCTGGACCTCCAAATTGCTTCACATAAGAACCAATGTTGCTCAACGTCCTCGTCTCCCTTACCCCAGAATTCTGGGTATCGAGCAATCAAACCTCCCATGTTACCAGCCATTGTTGATCTTACTGCTCCTACCAAGATAAAACCTAATGATCTTGGTTTCAATCTACCAGGGGATCCCAATATCCTCCCAATATTCGTGCTTCCTAATTGTGACTGACTAACTAACTATAATGGAACAAGAATATCATAAGAAGGTAGTCTAGAATTTACCACTTGTATAGAAGACACTTGGGGTATGGGTGATTTGGGGCTAGTGCCACTGGCTTTGGGGTGAGTTTCTTTGATTTGGGGGGTCTTGTTCTCATCCTCTAGAGCGTTCTCTTCAGTCGAATTCCTTATCTTTCCTGACATCGAGATTGAATCTTCTCTTTCTTCTTCAATATCCATACCGACTTCCTTTTCCCTTACTTCTACACCTTCTTATCCTTTTCCACCCTCCTGGGGGCTTCTTTCTCTTTGTTCTTCTCTCTCATCTAATTTTTTACTAGCCAGTCTTTCCTGTCTTCTCATATTTTGTAACTCTTCCATTTGTCCTTCCTCTACTTCTCTTGGTCTGACTTCTTTCCACAACTTCTTAGATTGTTTTACTGCTTTCTTTATCTTATCGTGCCACCACTTCTCAACCATGGCGTCTCTTTTCAAGGCTCGCTTATATATTGAGTCCATTTTTTGTTGCTCCCCCATTTTTCAAAGAATCCTCTCCCCTCTCTAAGGCCATGACTCCACCCCAAACTCACCCCACCCCAAGCAAGGGTGTTTACACTGCCATCTCAGTCGGGGACATAGTCATCATCCCCTCTTCCATCAAGAAAACCTTAATCCACAGGGGGATTTCCCTCAAAAGTCTTCCCCTTGCGTCTTTCTTGAAATCCACTTATGCCCATGAAAAAGACTGGTGATTCTCAGCTGCAAACTTGACAATGTATCCTTCTAATGTTGTATTGACCCATAAATCAATTGTTCGCATCACCGGACGATCCATCCAATGAAGTGTTGTGATCTTTTATGTATCCCAAGAGCAGGTCTTCTTGACTCGTTCTCGGAATTCCGGAGCTTCTTGGAGCCTATCTATTCAGCGAAAAAAATCTTCTAGGAACTTAACCCAGAATATCTCATACTGCTCCCTCGATCTTTCGGATTAAAAGACTACCTACCGTGTATCTTTCACAGATTTTCCTTTCAACTCTGCTTATTTCCATATGAAGGCATCACAATTTCTCTCCCACCACTGGTGAATATTGGATCTATGAATCCGCGGAATCATTCTCCCTACAGGTTCCCTTTTTACACTGGTCCTGATAATGGAACCATTTTGTTGGCACGAAATTGATCAGACCGGGGTCCTTCTTAGGTTACCGACAAAATGCACCGAGTAGTCTATAGCACTGACATTTTCATCTCCTCTAAAGAGAAGAAGTCTCACCCGCAGCGCAACCAAGACAGAAAGATAGGGAAGGACAAGGAGAATACTTAGGCGGGTTTCCAGAATATTCAAGATTCACCATGATCTTGTGCAAGATAGACTAACCACAGAACAGATCTGAACTTATTCATAACTGGAAATAAATACAATCAAGTTATGATAGCATTTGTAAACAGAGACTTTGTATTGATAATATCAAACATAAAGAAGTACTGTAAGGATACAATTCATAAGCATACACACATAATGACACAGTGATTTTAAAATTTTAGGTCCTTCCATATATATTATCAGCAGAGCTTCTCGGATACAATCTCAGAGATACAAATCAGTACTCTATTACAAGCTTCTGACTCTGGACTCATGTCACAGAGCCCTATCTTCCCTTTTCCCCAAAATTGTAGACAAATTACAATCTCAAAAGCTTTTTTTGTTTGCGCCCTCTATACCATCTATGACAAAACCCAACAAACAAGCAACTACACCCAACCATTCCCAACAATAACAACCAGCCCTTTTACAATAATATGCATCTCATATATAGGCTGAGTGGGATCTTCTGGCTTTAGGCTTCACATGCTTTCTTGTTCTTGATCCTATTACTATTAACTCTGATAACATTAGTACCATAAGTATCTCTAAAAATTCATTCATGCATTCTAAAACCAAACACATCCCAATTAAATACCATTTCCTAAGAGATTGGCTTACCCAAAAAATAATTAAAATAGTGTATCTAGACACCAAAGAACAGATTGCAGGCATTTTCACAAAACCTTTGCCTAGGAGTACTTTTGAAAATCTTCGACAAAAATTAGGAGTAATTCAAGAACCTCATTAAAAACCCTAAATCGTATCAGAAGGGGCACATGGTCAGGGGGAGAATTGCCACAAGGGGAATGAAGAAAGATCCCCTTTGTCATTCATGTCAAAGGGGGGGAGTAACTTCAGAGGAGAAAAGCATCATCACAGGCGGAGTTTATGTATGAAGTTAGTGTGTTTCCCTCAATGACAAAGGGGGAGATTGTTGGACATGTTGTCATTGATGTAAAAAGTCGATTTCATTATGATGTAATGATGAGGTTGTTATGAACAACATGCGAAGGAATCTACCTAAATCTCAGGAGAGGCGAAGTATTAGATTTCACAAGATCAACGCAATGCAAAACACCATCGGGATCAAATTCCCAACAAATCAATGATCTTGATCAGTTAGAATCCAAGTACAAAACCAAAAAAATCTCAGAAGGGAAAGCGCATTGAAGAAAAAATGATCAGGATTGAAATCCCCACAGTAAAACTACAAAAGAATCGAGGGAGAATCCTATCCATTGATGTAGATTTCGGGACAAACCGGGACCATTAGATGAATTCAACTTACTTGAGGTTTAATTGGGGAATCTCATTCTAGGAGAAATGAGAATTGGGAACGAATAACCCAAAGACCCGAAGGCCAAAATAAATTTAGACCATTGATCTAAGAGTTGATCACAGTCATTGGATCAAGAAATCACGAGATCCCGAAACAATCGAAATCCCGACAACCACTGGATCGTGTTGAGATTTTCACATCAAAAATGGACCGTTAGATGAAGTCAATTTGCTCAAATTTTATTCGGGGAATCTCACTTCGGGAGAATTGGGAACGATTAACCCAAAGCCCCCAATGCCAAAATGAATCTAGACCATTGATATAGAACTGATCACAGTCGTTGGATCTAGAATTCATGAGATCCTGAAATAGTCGAAATCCCGACAACCATTGTATCGTATTAGGATTTTCGTGTCAAATATGGACCGTTAGATGAATTTAATTTGCTCGAGTTTTATTCGGGGAATCTCACTTCTGGAGAATTGAGAATTGGGAACGAATAACCCAAAGTCTCAAAGGCCGAAATGAATCTAGACCATTGATCTAGAACTTATCACAGTCGTTAGATCAAGGAGGAAGACAAGTATCGTGTTAGGAGATCCATGTCAACAAGGACATGTGGTGCAATCACATGGTGACAAGTTTCTAGGTCCAGTTGGTACTTTAAGGTTACGTAAGTCATGAATTTAGGTGACACCTGGTAGCCACTCGGCCACTGCCAAATCAATAGTGACGTCAGCAAGTTACGTCACTCCAAGAGCTTTGTCCTTTGGGGGAAATCAACAACTACCCGAAGCGTCGAAGGTTGAAGTCAATGTTAAACCATTGATCTAAGATCCTCTGGATTCTCACATAACTGTTAAATCAAAACATGACGTAAGTTCTCCCAGGTTGACCACTTCGGCACTGACCAACTCCAGTGGAAATTGGAACAACAATTACCCGGACCTCCAAACCCCCAAAGTCCTAAAGTAAACTATGCTCGTCCATATCAATCTTTTATGAAGCCATAGTTGTTGATTTATGTAGTGGAAGGATAGTGTAAGGATCAAATCTAGACCGTTCATTTGGTTCCAGAAATCACACCAACCATCGGATAAACCCTTGTGAGAGGTAACCACTTTGAAGAGTTGAAACTCTGGAATATTGGATGAGAAAAAATGCTCGAAGGCCGAAGTACCGAATGACTAGGTTCCAGCACCCGGTCATGGGTTACGAACACATAATCCATGAGGCATTGGGTACATTCCTTAATAAATAAGCTCGTGGTTTTGTGCATATGGTCACATGTAAATGGTTTGAAGGAAGCGCCTCTGCAGGAATTCGATTTATGAAATATTTGCAGAGACATGGAATTGAGTTAAAGAATTCAATCCATACCTGTGATCGACTTATGAAAATCACTCTCACTAAATTAAAAACCTTCACAATAATGTTTGAATAATAATAAAGATTATTGTTAATTTAAAATGAAGAGGTGTGATGGTCCAAACAAAGGGACACAATGCTTCATAGCTCACAAACCGGTTGGAAGAGTATATAAATGAGAAAGAATGGTGAGAAGAAAGTGTCTCTGTAGTCCAGATCAAAAGATCAAAATAACAGCAGAGTCCAAGAAGAAGAATTGATGATTCTTATGAAGTGAGGGTGGAAGGGAGGAGCACAGAAGGGGATTCATATCCTTTAAGTGAAAGTTAAGGGAGTTGGTGCTTCCTAGGGTTGGTGCCCTAAATGCAAGGGAGTTGATGCTTCCTAGGGTTGGTGCCCTAAATACAAGGGATTTGGTGCTTCCTAGGGTTGGTGCCCTAAAGAAACAAGGGAGTTGGTGCTTCCTACGGTTGGTTCCGTGAAGAAGGGGATTTGTGTCTCCTAGAGTTGATGATCTAAAAAGTATTGGTGTCCTTCACTATTGTTCATGTAAGCCTTGTAATTTCTATTAATTATATTTATATAATTGATTTTACAAACAAGTCTATTATTGATCTGTTGTGGTAAGTAACAAAACATAAAAGTAATTACTAATTGTTGAAAAAAGGTAACATT
>SNQJ01S0001999.1:259019-277435 GCA_010110895.2 Picea sitchensis | reverse complement strand
ATAGGAATATCAAAGTTTATTTGTACCTTAAAGGGGGCGGCACCTCCGTTCGAAGAAGATGCATCACCTGTTGGTAGTCGCCGAAGGATTTGCGCGAAACTATCCATCATCTCGTTCCTCTGTTGCGTGAGGGCTTCCTAAATCAATAGTTTGAAAGGATCTCCTATCCCATCATCTTTATTTTCTCTTGCCATGGGAGGTCGCTTGGGCGTGTGAGAGCTTCTGTCCTTAAGAGAAACAAGCTCGAGACCCAACTCTTTGTACTCCGACCTCGTTGAGGACATGCATTAAGACGACAATGAGAAAACCTGGCTCTGATACCACTAATCTAGATTTTATGAGCAGAACGAAATGAATATAGATTATTAAGAGGTGCTTAACACAAAATAACAGAGATACAGTAAAACTAGTTTTCTATTCAATAACGAAATAAGATGAAACTGTAAAATGCAGCGGAAACAAGCTTGATGGAATGGTGGGGGCTTATCTCTGAGAAGAGATGTGACGACAGCGCGCATTCGCAAGAAGAAGGTTACAATGAGGCTCTGAAGGCCTTTTTACAATAAGAAAGAATGCCAAAAACCATAGACATCCAAAAACCTAACCCTAGGAGATGAAGCGCCAAAAGTCATGTGGGCCCCGTTTGGGTAAGTTAGTACATCAACTTCCCGGGGTTGTAACTTTTGCATACGATCTCTGTTTTAGGTGTGTGATAACCCGTTGGAAAGGTATCGTTGAGGAGATTCATTTTGGGAACTCAATCATATATTTGAAAATCATTGAGGAGCTCGATACTGAAAACCCTTCATTTAGGCTCTCAAAATGGCCCCGGAAGTTAAAACTGCTAAAAATAGTAAATTGCCAAAATTGTCAAAAAACTATTTTGAGCCAGCTGAAAAAGGTGGGTGGCCACCGATATCCATATGGATCATTGTCGCACTGACCTCTTAAAATTAGAGGATGTTGACATACTTGTTTATGACTTCAATTTGATAAACAGATGAACTCTTCGCTCCAGGACAATAAAGATTATCAAGAGGTTGTTGCCACAAGAAATAACTCCAAGATGAGACACTGTTGAACCTAGTCGTATATCTAAAAGGATTTTGACATCTAAAATGTTGGGCATGCAAGTAGACTCATATGGTGCATTCATCAACAATAGAGAAGAGTATGGATCATCTACATCTTCATCCAATCATTCATCTGAAGACAATGTAGACTCTGATGGTATTTCAAAATCCATGAGTCAATCTGAATAAGTGTCTGAAACATTTTATGTAGTTTTGACCCATATGATGTTTGTTGTTTGTTGTTTGGGATTGATTTTCATGTTTTTTATGCAAAAATATGGGTTTTAAGGGCTAGAGTTCTTGTTTTGAGGTCACAGTTCTCGTTAAGTCGGTAATTGTGTTATGTTTCTTTACATTCATATGGTGCATACATATTCATTTGTCTCATTTAAGCATGCCAACTGTGATATTACCTTTGAACAAGACATTTTTCATTGAATTTTTTACTGCATGCACATACAATCATGTAGAAAGAAACAAAGCTCTTACAAAAAACACCTTAAAATCATTTACTTGCATTTGAATGTCCTCTATTAGAAGATCAATATCTTATGTTTTAGTTCAAATTTATAACATTGTATTTAATTTGTAGGTATTGAGCAAGGAAGTTGCTATCAAAGATTTCAGAGAGGAGACAATTATGAAGTGGAGGAGGAGCTATAACATAAGGGCTTCCCATGGAAAAATATTGAAGATTGGATAAAATTATACAAATAAAGTCAATATTGCTTATTTCACTTAGAATTCTAATCTAGCATTTTTTTTATGCTAGTAATGATAAAAATGTGGAACAAGAAAATAGCAAATAAAGTAAAATAACTAACAAAATCAAGAAGACAAAGAGGACGGGCGAAAAAGGCATCGAGTGAAGTCAAATAATATGTACATCAATGGTACATTAATAATACAACTCAAAGTAACGACCCCAAAATCGTATCATAACTAATCAGTTGTTAAGATCTAGTTAGGACTTAGGATTATTTCTAAAAAAAAAACTTTAATACTAAGTCCTTACAAATGTATCAACACAACAACAAAGACTAGTAACATATCCAAGTCTTCAATCTGTAACTCACGGTATGAAATCTCATGAGTGTCAATGAAGATTTGTCTGAAAAACCGCCAAAAGTGGATGCTGAAAACTAAATATGGAAAACTCATTATGCATCAAATGAGTCAGATATCCTCTGAGAGGTCATTGAAGTGAACCCAAACCAATGAGAGCAAATCTTGATGAGAAGTGAATTCGCTACAAGTCTAATACATCTCATATCTGGAAAAACCTTGGGAATCCAATGTGCCAAGAGAAATTAATAGAAGAATCATATTTCCTTTGCAAGGTCAAAATACCATCCCTGAGAAGTCTGAAGACTATGAATCTCTCACATATCGACACATAAAAAAAACTATCAAAAAATCATATTGACAGGAAAAAAAAAAAAGTGTCGTACAACATCTAAAACCTATATATAAAAAAACCCTTAGCCAAAAAAACTATGAGTAGTAAACCAGATAAATCATTGGCACTACTCCAAATCCTGAACCTGAATGTCCATCAATCATGTTGGAAAATCCATCGAATGCCAAAAAATGTGGTAAGTTATCCATCCAATATCCTATAACCTGGAAATCATCAATTTATCAATCATCAATCTCCTAAAAATACTTTCTAATCAAAGACTTTGTGTGAGTGATATGTGCTAACATCTTCAAATCCATCATCCATTCAGGAAACAAGTATCATGTCCTAAAATAATCCTCGATCATCCTTCATCATGAAATCATAAATTCATCTGATATCCTAAATCCTAAATCAGTCATCATACACTGCAATCATGTAAGTTAGACTTTGAAACTTGAAGTCTGACATATCGATATTTCCCCCTTGTCGACTAAAAAATGAGAAGTCTAAATAATGAGATATACCTCTATTGAAAGTGGAAAAGGCTAATCAAACCATCTTCGAGCGGAGTCTGGAGACTATATCTTCAACTCAGAAGATTACATCAAGCGGGCCCCGATCATGCCCTATATCATCCAATCTTGAAAAACATTCATATTCATCAATTGTAGAAATATGTCCAATCAAGTATGGTTGTACCTGTGTATAAACTCATCCATAAGATCATTCCAATAACTTAGCTTCCAAACTCCAACGCCAAGTCCCTAACCATTCAAAATTTATCTATTTCCTCTTAATCTTTAGTCGATTCCAACATCTTTCTGAAACATGGTTTTTTTTTTCCCACAAAAAACACATGGGCGAAGATCAAAACATTTGAACTCAACATGGCCAACTTGGTGACAGTTTCGACACAATGTAATTTCTCTATCCAATTGAGCATCATCAACCAACAAATCCTTAATACTTATATTATCATCAATATCCTCAACATTGGTATCATCATCAAAATTTGTATCAACAGCATGTACATGTTCCTTATCAAGTTCTTCCTTCCTATCAACATTAACCAAAAAACCACCACTCACAAATGTAAGTGGTTTACAATAATTAGGAATATGAAAAAAGTTATCATGATATTTTTCATATCCTAAACCATATTTGTTTCGTTTAAACTGTAATTCTTCCCACGGTCTAACAAAGTTATCTATTTTTTCAACCCGATCCTCATGTTGAACCTTCAATTTATCCACTTTTTTTTTAGTGTCATCAGTCAAGGCTACACTGACTTCGTCAAAGGAAAAAGACCGCAACTCACAATCAACAAGCGCAAGTTTGTTTTCTTATTCCTTAAGTTTGTTTTCTTGTTCCTTGGTGTCATCATTAAATGGCGTCAATTGTTCAGTCAAAAACTTTGTTTGAGTTTGAAATAGATGTACCTTTTTGTGTAGTATGCAAAAACAAGTAAGAACATTAGTGAGTGTTCATTTTTGCATAGAAATTGTAGATTTCAGAGTCTTTCTAATCAAAGTGTGCAACATATTAAAAAAATTGTCATTTCCTACCATTTTGAAGTGCTTCAAATATGTCTCCTTTTTGTTCGACAACAGATGTATTCCAACAAAGGACGAACACCTTCAGTAACCACAAACACAACCAAATCAAAGATAAACACACCGATGTTTTGACGTGGTAAAACCCTTACGGGGAAACGTCCATGGCCCCATCCAACGTGGCCACTTGGAGCAGTTTATTAATGCAAAAGAAAAAGATTACAGAGATATTTTACAAGAGAGTTTCTCAGAATTGATCATTGACAAATGACCCTCCATGTTCTTTAAATAGAGATCATGGACCAATCGGGTGTTAAGCCACAGATCAATGGTTGTTAAGATCAAGGAGAATATGAACCGCCAGATCACTCTATGTCGAGAACATATCGCAACCATCGGATTTCCTAACTACTAATGCATACTGAAGAAACACACTAAGAAATACACTTTTACCTAACGACAGATTAGACCAAGTAGATCTTAACTAACTCCTAAGTGTATAAATATCCTAACTGTTAGAAAATTAGGTGTGCTCGTTTCACCATAGACAATATAACAATATTGTCACCCAACCATAGGCACAAAGGCCACCCTCAAGCACATTAACCTTGACAGATCAAATAATTGTAGAAGCAATCCAATAGCCAACCAAGGTAGCACACCTTTCTCCAAGGCTAGCACACTAAGCAAGAATAACCAAAGACGAAGCAGAAAGTCCAAGCTAAAACCGAAATGCCAGTTGCAACTGCAACTGTAGTTCCTCTCCAAACTTGTGCACCACTGGTCTTATGCAATTGTGAGAGTGTGTATGACAAATGAGCTCTAGCACCCTCTATTTATACTAGTTTATCTCACTTGACTAGGCCGACTTAATAACACAATATTAAATATTCTCTTGAGTCGACTTGTCTCCTAGGGTTATTATCCAACATTTTAGGGCTTCTCTTACTTCCCAGACTATTCTAGTCTTGTTAGAGGTTACACGTGGAGGTTAATACCTCCCACAGCTACCATAATATCAACACTCCCTCCTAGCTAGGGAGGTATTAAAGGCAGTGGTATTGAGCACAAACAAACCATTCAACCGGTAGCATCATCATAGTCACACAGGCTATCTCATGATCAAATCATCAGCACCATCATCACTATCAATATCATTTGATAGCATCAACTGCATCATCTCTCGAAGCCATACTCCATCTGGGTAATTGGGCATGATGTTGAATAAGTCACTCACTCCATAGAGTGATACACGAACCATTCTTCTAATTCGGACATATGTCCTAGAATAATAATTGTTCCAACAGATGTTGGAAGCCATGATATGGGCTACAAGGACTATTCTTCTAATCTGGACATACGTCCTAGAAGAATGATTGTCCTGGACCATTTTCCATAGGGAGAATGTCTTTCCATCAGCATACTGACTATCTGTCTAGCTAGTAATAATCTCCAACACCAGTGATAGTCTCTATGGAAATCAGAACAATGCCATTCAATAGAACACAACTATATCTATCCATGGTAGTACACAACTACTATCCAGTGGTACACAACCACACCTAGTAGAACACGGCTAATAACCAATGACACATAGTCACAACCAGTGGAATACATCCACCACAGTGTCATAAAATTGTTGTCCAAAGACATACAGTCTTCACAATAATCATATCATCTGATATCAACCTGCATAATAATATCATGATACAAACTGATTCATCTGGGCCATTCTTCCACTCACATCTGTGAGATTTGGAAGAGCATCTTCCCTCAGAAAGTAAAACATCAGCCATGGCTATCTGGACTATTCTTCCACAACATAGAAGAATAATTGTCCCTGATTTATGAGCCTGGACCATTCACCTAGTTGGGCCATTCCTCTGGCACTAATCATAGTGCAACCTGAAGAGAATGAGTATGCCCTAGGGAATGCATGTCTCTGATTGTTGAACTTGGACCATTCACCTAACTGGGCCATTCCTTTGGCACTAATCATAGTGCAACCTAGAGAGAATGATTCTACCCTAGAGAATGATTGTCCTGCACCAACCTCAAAAAAAGACCATTCTTCGAAACTTCTCACAAATGTGAACTTCGAAATAATGACTGCCCGACGAGGCAAACCATTCTACTTGACCACTATTAAGAGTGATTGCTAAGAAGAATGGCTATCCTAGACCATTCCTCCACACTGACCATAAGGGGAATCGTTGTCTATGATACATTATCAATCTATCAGACCATTTTAATTATGAAAATAACTGTACGATATGGACCATTTTCCAAACTGGAAAATGCATGTCTGTAAGAAATCTCGAACCACTTTCCGAAATGGAAAGGAACTGGTCAACCTAGACCATTTTCCGAACTGGAAAATGACTAACCATAAATCAATAACATATTAGTGCTCCTTCCCAACCTGGGAGTAATCACTTCCTTTTCCATTAAGGAAGTCGTCTCCACGAGCCCCAACTTGTCTTTTATGTATGCAAACTTTTCATCTTGGGCAGAGGCTTTACCACAATATTTGTTATCTGCTCATCTATGGAGATATATTGGAGAACCACTTCTCTCTTCTGGACTTTATCATGGAGAATATAATGCTTGATCTTAATGTACTCCAGCTTGTCATGGAACATCGGTTTCTCTAAAAGATTCACATGGAACTGATCATTACAATATATCATGGTCGAATTCAACACCTAATCAGATGGTCCAGAAACCAACTTACAAAGCCATATTGCTTATGTACAAGCATCACAAGGTGCATTATACTTTGCTTCTTGAGTGCAACAGAATTTTGTTATCCCATAATATCGTGGCAAAATTCAAACTGAAACATATCCGAGTAGCACTTCTTCTATCATCTGCACTCCCTGCCCAATCTGAATCGACAAATTCATGTAGTTGTATGTCATAATTTAAACGTCCCACAAAACAAATATTTGGTTGAGTATTCTCCAAATACATTAACGAGCCAATCAATTTGTCAATACAGAGATGAGTCTGTTGGATTAGAGTCTCTTCAACTTCTTCAGATCTGTTATCATGGGAGTTTGCCATGGATTTGCAATCCATCATCCCAGGCTTCTGAGTAACCATTCTGATACACTTTCTTTGTCATAGAAAGTTTTCACCATGCTTCTATTGTATATGAGATACTCTGCATCAAGTTGCTTGAATCCATACAAGGTCTTCTTCCATTTGCATACATGGGTCTCTTTCTGGTATACCTCAAAACCTTGAGATTGCTCTACATAAGCTTCTTTCTCAATTTGATTCATTGGGAAGAACAGTATTTTACATGTAAATTTCAATCCATGGATACTACAAGAGGTATATTTTGTTTACTAAAATAATTTGTTGTCATAGTCTTCTCCCTCCTAGAAGAACCTATAGTTTTGAATCTCGCAATGCTTCCATTCATAAGTCTTTTTCACAATTTCTTACATACATTGTTCTTCGTCACAACTTCCATTTCTTCTGCTTGATTGCTTCTAGTGGGTTCAAACCATGTTGGTAGTCTTATGATTCTCGATATAATAACTGGTTGTTCTGGATTTTCTTTCTTTCTTGGAATCTTCATGTTCTTCCTCATGTTCCTCTTTATCTTTTGGGTCCATGGAGTCATCTTCTTCATTTTATCATATGAACATGGATGTAGATGGACAACCAAGGATACTTAAGGCTTCTTTTCGAAGAAAATTTCTTCTAGAGTCAAACTAAACATGTTTTGCTTATCATGGCTGCTACTTCCAATGGGGAACATGGATAGATACTTTATAATCTTCATGGACTCTTCAATAGATTATATTATTTAGGATTAGCTCCCTCCTAATCCTGGCTTCATGCCTGAATGCATGCTCTTCTTTTGGAATTCTACAATCAACTCCCTCCATCTAAGAGAGTCCATGATTTTGTTTGCATCCTTATTGCTTTATGCAAAGTGTCACAAGTTTTATTGTAGTTTCCTCCTAACTTCTTTCTCACTCCTTCTGGGTCTCTTCAAGTTTGATTCTAATTGTGGCCCATCTGGCAATTGTTACTTATATAATAGTTTCCACAGGAATTGTCACCAAAGATTGCCAACGTACTTCATCCTATTCATATGCATTGTAGTCATTGTAATAACAATCCTTATCTTGTTATTCTTCCATAGGTATTGTTCCACTGACCATCTTATCTTCTAAGAGATAGATATGCATGATATGTACAAGAACTATATTATAGAAGAATATTGTTACCTTGACTAGAAGAATAAGTTTGTTTTATCGTGCTTGTCTTTCTTTGAGGGTTCCCTTTCTTCGGCAATTGTTGCTTCATCTTGTTTCCTTCCTTTTCTTTAACTCGGGACAATGGTTCTTGTAGTGACCATATTTTCGACAGTTGAAGCACTGTAATTTTGACATATCCTTTTCTTGATTCGGTTTCTTCCTTAAGCCAAACTTCCTCTTATTCCTGAAATTCTTGAATTTTGTTGTGAAGGCTTGATCATCATATTTATTTTGGGATTTCTCTTTTGCGTTAATCCTTGATTCTTCTTGTGCACAACAAGTCCAAAGTTCTTCAAATGTGGGATACTCCTTTATTGTGTTCATGCTTGTGGCAAATGCATCCCATGTCCTGGGAATTCCATTGAGTACTATATTTACTAGTTCCTTTTCCGAAATGATTTCTTCAATAGCTTGCAGTTGATCTCTTAACTGAGAGATTCTTAAAAAGTATAACGTTATGTTGTCATCATCATTCATTTTCATGTCACGAAGCTCATTCTTCATACTCATTACTTGTCCAATGTTTCTGACTGGGAAGAGGTTAGTTAGGGCATCATACATCTACTTATATGAGTTAAGATGAGAGATGTAGGGTATCCAATGGTCTTTTGTAGAGTCCACTATGATACTCATAGTGTTGATGTCATTTTCCTTGAACTTCTCCATAACTTCAATGTTCTGAGGTTCCTTCTCTTTTCTTGCTTCAAACTGTGGTTCCATGATCTTGCCTTTCATGATATCTAACACTTTATTCTTGGCAAGGATGAGGTCAATCCTTGTCTTCCATGCTCTGAAGTTAGAAGCCCCTTCTAACTTGTTTTATGACTTCATAGAGTAAGTCATGACTGCTTTGAATTGGTCAACCTTTGACTTTGACCAAAAACTCAAACTTGACGCATTGGCTTGTTGAGAGTACCAGGAGGTGCACTAGGCTAGGGTGCACTAGGATATCTAGGAATTAGGTCAAGATCTTCACTTAAGGTGCCTTAACAAGAGGGTTAGGGTTTCGTTGTTGCAGCAAAAACTTTGATTGCAACTGTAATTGAGCAAATCCTCCCAATCTATCTTCCAGCTGTTAGACTGTCTGAAGATAGTGTGGGCCCATAACCTGTTAGAAAAATAGGTGTGCTTGTTTCACCATAGACAATATAACAATATTGTCACCCAACCATAGGCACAAAGGCCACCCCCGAGCACCTTAACCTTGACAGATAGAATAATTCTGGAAGTAATCCAATAACCAACCAAGGTAGTGCACCTTACTCCAAGGCTAGCACACCAAGCAAGAATAACCAAAGACCAAGAAGAAATTCCAAACCATAACCAAGAGAAAGTCCAAGCTAAAACCGAAATTCCAGTTGCAGCAGCTGCAGCTATAGTTTCTCTCCAAAATTGCACACCACTGGTCTTATGCAGTTGTGAGAGTGTGTATGACAATGAGCTCCAGTGCCCTGTATTTATATTAGTCTATCTCACTTGACTAAGACGACTTCTCTTTCTGGAGGCTAATAACTCAATATTAAATATTCTCTTGTGTCGACTTGTCTCCTAGGGTTATTATCCAACATTTTGGGGTTTCTCTTGCTTCTCGGACTATTCTAGTCTTGTCAGAGGTTACATGTGGTGGTTAATACCTCCCGCAGCTACCATAATATCAACACTAACATCCCCCCTTAAGAACAACTTGGGATAGGATTGAAGGATTTAAAATAGTGACACAATAAGAGAAGGAAGGAGGCATTAGAGCCTATCCCCCCTTAATGACAACTTCCTGAAGTCCTAACATAGATCGAAGTTTGGAAAACTTCGCTTTTGTAAGAGACTTTGTGAAAATGTCTGCAACTTGATCTTCTATAGGGAAAAATAGCACTTCACAAAACTTGACCGTGAATGAGCTTTCTGATGAAGTACAAGTGTAGCTCGATGTGTTTGTTGTGTTGATGTTGAATTGAGTCTTTGGCGAGCTTGATGGCACTCTTATTGTCGCAACAAAGGTTGGTAGGATGCTACTACTGGAATCCAAACTCTAAAAGGATTTGTCGAAGCCACGAGGCTTCCTGACTTTCATTTACCACTGCTCGTTACTCTGCTTCTGCTGAACAAAGTGCAATAGCCTATTGTTTCTTACAAGCCCAAGTGGTAGGTCCTGAACCAAAGCTGAAATCATAACTTGTAGTAGACTTCTGATCATCAGGATTGTCGACCCAATCTGAATCAATGAAACCAACCAATAAAGGAGCCCCCCCTGAACTGTAATGTATCCCAAAATGAACTGTACCCCGAACATATCGAAGTATCCTTTTAGTTGCTTTCCAATGGCTTTCATGGGGTGTTCGCATATACCGGGCAACAATACCAACAACAAAAGAAATATCAGGACGGGTATGAGTCAAGTATAAGAGGATACCAACCAACTGACAATACAAGGTGGCATCAAATTCGGGAGAAGTACAATTGGCGGCAAGCTTGACTCCAAATTGGAAGGGAGAAGGGGTTGGTTTACAATCTTCCATGTGAAAGAGATGAAGAAGGTCACAAGCATACTTAGACTGGGAAAGAAAAATTCCTTCATTGGTTTGCAAAAGTTGGAGGCCAAGAAAATAGTGCAAAAAACCTAAGTCTATCATTTAAAATTTCTTCTTAAGGCTGGTTTGCACATGGTTTAAAAGTTTTGAGTCACTATCAGTAAGGATAAGGTCATCAACATAAAGAACAAGGATTATGAGATGGATTCCTACTTTCTTGGTATATACATTAGGATCATAATGACATCTACAAAATTCAGTGTTGATAAGAAAGTTGTCCATTTTGGCATACCAAGCTTGAGGAGCTTGCTTAAGACCATAAAGAGATTTCTTAAGGCAACAAACAAGGCTAGAGTAATTATGGACATAGCCAAGAGGTTGTTCCATGTAGATTTCTTCTTGCAAATCCCCATGCAAGAAGGCAGATTTAACATCCATCTAATGGACCTCCCATTTGTGTGAGGCAACAAGGGCAAGAACAAGGCAAATGGAATTCATTTTGGCTACAGGGGAAAAGGTTTCATTATATTCAATTCCTTCAAATTGGGAAAATCCTTTAGCAACTAACCGAGCCTTGTGTCTTTCAACACTTCCATCTGATGCACATTTAGTTATGTAGACCCGTTTACATCTAACAAGTTTTCTTCCTTTTGGAAGAGGTACAAGATTCCAAGTATCGTTTTCCATTAAAGAACAATATGCTTCATTCATTGTTGTATCCTAATCTAGATGACTTGAAGCTTCTACAGATGTCTCTGGATCATGAGTCTCTGACACTTGAGCCAAAAGAGAAGAGACTTGCTAGAATTGTGAACGTGTCTGACGTTGATCTGAAGGATCACCGACAAGGTCACCGGTTGCTTCTCGTGTTGAACAAACCCATCTAGGAAGCGGTAGAGTTGGTGTTGGTTCAGGTTCAAAGGACTCATGTGGAGGAAGGTGAACAGGCGGAGGTGGATTTTTATCCTCACTGTCATCATCTGAAGAAGAAACCATAACAGGAACAGAAGAAGGCACAAACATCAAAGATGGCTTGCAGGCTGAAGAAGGCGTAACCGCCGAATTAGGCTCGCAGGCGAAGATAGTTTCATCAAATTTAGCATCTCTTCTAATAATAATTTGAAGAAGTCTATAACCTTTGACATCTTCAGAATAACCATCAAACATACAATTCTCACTTTTAGGCTGCAGTGCTTTATTTTTCTCATCAAGAATGTGAGCCCATGTTATACTTCCAAATACACGGAAGTGACTTACATCTTGTTTAATTTTAGTCCAAGCTTCTTCTAGTGTTATATTTTTAAGAGCCTTTGTGGGAGTACGATTTACTATGTAATTTTCACAGTTGATGGCTTCCGCCCATTACTTTAGACTTAATCCATTAGATTGGATCATACAATTAGCCATTTCTTTTAATGTGTGATTCTTTCTCTCAACAACACCATTTTGTTGTGGTGTAAATGGAATAGTGTGTTGCATTGAATGCCCTGTGTAGTGTAATAACTTGTAAAATTATTTTTCACATATTCGCCTCCATTATATGTTCTTAACCTTTGAATTTGATGTCTAAATTACTTTTCTACAAGGGCCTTGTAGGCCAGAAACTTGTCAAAAACTTCGCTCTTAAGTTTTAAGAAGTAAATGCAAGTACGTATGGAAAAGTCATCAATGAAAGTTAAGAAATACTTGCACCCAGAAAAAGAAGGAGAAGAAAGTGGACCACACAAGTCACTCTGAACAAGCTTCAAAGGGCCCAAGGCGTGCCAAGAGGTACGTTTGTCAAAACTGTCCCGATGATGTTTGTCGAGAACACAACCGGCACAAACACCATCTCTGCATGAAACAAGAAGAAGACTAGTCACCATCTATTGATTACATAGTTGTTGCGATGAGCGATAGTTTAGATACCCAAGTCGTGCATGCCAAATTTTGCTCAAGTCATCGCTATAAGCAACAAAACTAATGGAAAAGATGATGACCCAAAGTTGTCAAACTTGTACAACCTAGTAATATCATCAACAATTCCGGTTGCAAGAACATGCTTAGGATCTTTTAGATCCTTGATCACAACTTGGTGAGGTGAAAACTCTATGGTTTCACCTTCACCTGAATGAGTGATTTGATATACTTATAGAAGGTTACAAAAAAGACTTGGAACACATAATACATCATTGAAATGACCATTATCTACTTGAATTGTTCCAGATCCTACAACACTAAGAGATTTATCATCACCAACAAATATTTTCTTGGTGTTACATTCATTTAGAGCAGAAAACATGTATTTATCCTTAGCCGTATGATAAGATGCTCTATAATCAATAAGTCACTCATCAGAAGAAGAAATAAAAATTGCATTGAAGGAGAAACCAGAAGCAGAAAGTGCATGTCCATGAGAAGAAGAAGAAGTAGTAGAATCAATATTGATGTTGTGCTTCTTCATTGCTGCTTCTAAAGCTGCCATCTTCTTGAAACATTTGGACTCATCGTGACCATCTTTATCACAAAAGTTGGAATCTTTATTAGTCTTCTTATTTTTAGATTTTGCTTCTTTGTCGCCATTAGGAGTTGAAGTTGTCTGAGTGGGTTTGGTACCCTTATGTTGCTTGTTGTTGTGGCGAGGATGTCGCTTCTTGGGATTCTTGGGTTTTTCTTTCTGTTGGGTGACTAAGGCTTTGTTGGAGGTACCTGCAGTGTTGATCACTCCAAGTTGTACAAGCTTATCTTGCTCTCTAATCAAAGCATCACAAAAGGACTCAAGAGTGGGTTTTTGATCAGTTTTCCCTAGAGCCTCTCTCATGGAATAAAAGGTAGATACAAACACAAAATATGCACTACCTAGCTTAGAAATAATAATATAGATGCAACGCTCCTCCTCCAGCTTTATCTCACATTCTTCACATAAAATTATGAGTCAGTATTTGATTTTCTCACTAATGTGCTCGAATAATATTGTGTTTACAAACACAGATTCGATTTTTTCCCAAGCTTCATCGAGGTCATCAATTTCTTGAAGTTGGAACTTTAAATCAGGAGAGATGGATATTTTGATCAGACCACATGCTTCATCACTCCTATTAGCCCATTTGACTTTCTTATCAGGATCAGTGGATTATTTTTCCTTTCCCAAGGTAATCTGGTACAAGCATTTACTTCTTAATAAATCCTCCATATGGGATTTCCATTGGAAGAAGTTAGTGTTGGTAAGCAAAAGATTACTGGAAGAAGCCATACTAAATATGCAGATAATATGAATTTAAAAACTGAAATTGTTGATCTTGATGGAAAGATCTCGAAAAGTTAGGCGGTTTATAAAAAAATGGTACTGAAAACGGACTTCATGTGTGAAAGTTATGCCATTTTTTTAAAAAATGCACAAACAATAACCAATGAACCACATGGTGGTGATACCCCTCCAAATAACCTCACTTCTACAAATAAGTCGCTTTATGAAGTGACCCACTTTTATAAAAAGAAGTGGGGATCACTTTTACAATGAAGTTACTTTATAAAAGAAAGTTGCATGCAAAATAAATAACTCTAAAATAAAATATTAAAAATACTTATAGTGATTCACTGATTCACTTTTATACTTGAAGTGAAATACACTTTACAATGGAGCATGAACTTTTTCAAAAAAAGTAACAAAAAAAGAGACTTGAACTCAAGACCTCTTACTTATTAAGGCAACTTTTAACCAAGTGGGCTAGCAAAACATATTGTATTGTTTAGCAAGAGGATTGGGGGTGTTGTTGTTGTCTTGAAAGACGGCCTTGGAGAGCATGCTCATAAAAAACTATTTTCATATAAAAAAAAAATCGCTTCTCGATGACAATAAGGGTTAGATCTCGGTTAGCTTATCCGGAAAATACACATTTTCCTATATATTTTTTATTTGTCGAGATCGTGTAGGGTGCGGGGCAAAGAGCATACACGGATCTAAAAGAGTAGCAACCCAGAAACAAACAATATAAAACCAAAATAATACTCTGCAAAAATTTAAAAAGGGAGTATTCAGACTTTATACCTCTGGATCTAGCTGAAATGGTCGTATCTTGGGCAAACAAAAAGCTTTTCGAGTGAAACAAAAAGCGTTCTTGACTGAAGTGAGCGCTCTGGATGCAATCGAACAACCCTCACAGCCTAGAAATGTACGTAAATGGAAAAAAACGAAGATGAGACAACTCAATTTCATGATCATGATCTACAACAGGAGCGGGTCTTCAAACATGTTATAATACCATGTTCGACAACACATGTATTCCAACAGAGGAGGAACACCTTCAGTAACCAATCACACAACCAGATCAAAGATCAACACATCGATGTTTTGACGTGGTAAAACCCCTACGGGGAAACACCCACGACCCCAGCCAACGCGACCACATGGAACAGTTTATCAATGCAAAAGAAAAAGATTACAAAGAGATTTTACAAGAGAGTTTCTCACAATCAATCATTGAAAAATGACCCTCCATGCTCTTTAAATAAAGATCATGGATCAATCGGGTGGTAAGCCACAGATCAATGGCCGTTAAGATTGAGGAGAATATGAACCGTTAGATCACTCTATGTTGGGAACATATCGTGACTGTCAGATTTCCTAACTACCAATGCATACTAAAGAAACACACTTTTACCTAACGACACATTAGACCAAGTAGATCTTAACTAACTCCTAAGTGTCTAAATATCCTAACATCCCCCCTTAAGAACAACTTGGGATAGGATTGAAAGATTTACAATAGTGACACAATAGGAGAAGGAAGGAGGCATTAGAGCCTATGCTTTGTACGCCACAAAATTTTGTATCATGTTGTGTATATCAAAGTTGTCTCCAATTTAATTGTCCGTCAATTATTAGATTTCTTGTGTATTTTGTATTTGTAGCCTTCTTCGCATGAGTGGATTCATTGTATTGTCGTAGTTGCATGAGTGCCAAAAAATGAAAAATGATCAATAGTGGCTAAGGCACACACAAACATCCTAAAACCCTCGTATTCAATTTCGGGAGGGTCTAGGACTTAGACAAAAAAAAAAATTTACTAAATATGTTGGACCCCTTATAAATTCCAAAAATTCCTTATAACACCAAGTACAATTGTGCAAAAAACACCTTATAACTCTGAAAACCAATTTGTGAAAACACCCTTATGACTCCTTTACAAAAAGACACCTTATAACTCACTTTGCTAAAAGTATGCACCTTATTATTTTTTTAACAAAAAGTCATAAGAAGATACACCTTATCATGCCTTAAAAAATACATAATACATCCCTTTTTACAAAGTCCCCTAAGAGTTTAAAAAAAACTTATCATATACCCTTTAGAAAATATTTTAAAAACTTTTATCAAATACCTTCTACTATCTTAGGTTCTCTAAAATCAGCATAGGGGCCAAGTAATCCATATTTTCAAAGCTATTCAATGATTCAGGAAAGACTATAAGGTATTTTCCCTTGCCGACATACATAAGTTTTATGGTTGTTGTTTGATCCAGCAATATAGGTCGGCCAGTGAATGCATTTAAAGCTATGGGATTTTATCTTTGTCCCAAGCTATGCTTGTTGTTCATCTTATAGCTATTACAATTCATTTTGTACGACTTGTTTCATATGCCTTGCCTGCAAACAATTCATTCTTGTTATTGTATAAAAGAAAAAAAATGATGAGATAGTTTTGCCTTATGTTTTTCTCATAGGGGTGGCAGGTCAACAATGGTATCTGGAAATGTTAAGCAACAGATTCAGGATAGAGTTGACTAGAAGAATTCCACCAGGGACTTGAACACGCTCTCTACCGAATGTTGCAAATCACGCTCTGCCTCTACAATGACTCTGCCAGACTCGAACCCAACCCACGTTTACAACAAAAAACACATAGAAACAACAAAAAACATAAGCAAAATCATTCACAGTAACTTGAGATGGGAAGAAACCCTCAAATCCAAAATATTCCCAAATTTACTTCTTCTGGGTCGTCAAACAACAAAGCTTCCATCCAAACCCTAGTTTACTTCATCTTTGTGATCCTCATGCCAAATATCTGAAATAATTATGTGGAAAAGACATACAATTCTTCTAGTGTTGAAAATGACAGTGAAATGAAAGCAAGGTGGAGAGAGGGTGCTCATTTGACAAGTATTTGATGGTTTTAAGAGACTGTGTTTGCATTTGTGCCCAACCAATAATAATATCACTGCAAAAAACTTGAGATCTCCTTGACCTACGTATCATAATCAACAAAGTTGTGAAACACTACAGGTCGAGGCTGCGAGCATGGGCATTAAGGTGAGGTCTTATAACTTATGCTCCTCCTTTATAGATCGTGACGAAAAGCAATTCTCACCAAAAAAAAAAACTACACAAAACTTCTCAATTGCAAGAGTAGGTAATGTAGAAAATACTTATTTTTTTCTTTGATGAAACTAGTGTATCGATTTGGCAAAAAAAACACATCCAAAAAATCACCCATAATAAAATTATAACACATAAAATCTCCAGAATTCGAAATGCCAAACCATAGGTACGCTCATGATAGTTTTAAAGCGCCCTATAAATTTCTTTTCTCAAGGCAAAATTGATGGCAAACAATAGGTGTGTGTTGGAGAAATGTACAGGTGTAGGATGGCTCTTATTATACCTGCCGATAGGCATGGTATATAGCTTTGAGTTAGGCTTGACTTTCTATTAGTTCATGGTTGACCATAAAATATACATCCCTTTATACAAAGTTTTAAAAAATAATTATTTATTTTAAATTTTAAATCTCATTTATGTGATATCTTATTGGCTAAAAACTTTGAAGTCTTATTGCTGCCTTCACTTCCCCCAATGTAATTGTCATAAATATTTATTGTTTTTTTATATATATTGTCAAGAGTTGGGGGGCCATCTTGTTAAATAAATAACCCTTTCTTTTTTGGCATGGATATGCATTTTTTTTTTGGTTGTTCTCATTTAATGGGTACCTTTTTCCCAAGCACATTTAAATAAAATAAAATAATATTTTGTAGGTAGGATTCAAATTGATGACAATTGTACTTTTTCTTTCACAATTATTTGAGTGTTAAAGTTAAAATAAAACAAGGTTGCATGGCAACTTATACCTGCCGCTATGCAGGTATAATAAAATAAAACAATAGTTGTATTGAATCCACCGCATGTGTCGAGATGAATAACAAATTCATTTGTTGAATATGGTAGGCAAGCATCATCTCATCAAAGGACGTTGAATATCCTTCCGCAGCCGTTGAAAATCCTTACGTAGACGCTGCAATAAGACATGCATTTGAACAACTAATCACAATTTAGAAAAATGTTTTAAAATAATTTTAAAAATCAACTTGTAATGTTATACCTTTAAAAATGCTCAAAACTATTTTGGTCAAACCCCAACTAATAGACGATCAATAACATATCCAATAATATATACCACCACAAACGACAGGTATAATAACCAATATCCCTTCACATTATTTTGAATGATCTTAAAAAAACCCAATTTCATAAAACATTTAGATTATACATTATAAAACGCTCAAACTTATATTTAAGGTTAACACTCAAAATTTGTAATATAAAAA
>SNQJ01S0001999.1:224676-245706 GCA_010110895.2 Picea sitchensis | reverse complement strand
TTTCTTTCCACTAGATTTAGAACTTGAACTTGAAGAAGAAGGAGAAGAAGGAGGTGTTGATGGAGGTGAAGGAGGAATATAAGGATGGTCCTCTTCCTCTTCACTTTTTCCCTTTGAAAAATCACCCAAAACTGGTCGCTTCCGTTTCAAGTAATCTTCGTACAAGACTTTCACCATCTCCGACATAGCAAGGAATGTTTTCTGGAACTCTTTCTCATCTTGAGAAATCCCTTCTTTCGATGCCATCTTCTCGCTGTGAGAAGCTCTTTTTCTCAATCCAAGTAATGGATTCTCTGCAACAAGCTCGCATTCACCACGCTGTAGCTTTTCCCTGGTTAACATGCAACTCAAATCCAAACGTCAACTAGCTCTGATACCACTTGATCCGTTGGATCTTTTAATGACTTATGGTTGAGTTTTAATTTTGCATGCGTTATTTAACCATTTGAGAAACTTAGTGAAAGAATGAGAAAAGAAGAGGAATTATAACAGCCATATACATATGTGCAGATCTGAAATGCAATAAAAGACAGCAAACCATAACACGCAGATTGATAACGGAGTTCGACACAACTTTGCCTACGTCTCTGGGCCTTTTTCTCTATGGGAGAGGCTTCTTTATTTTTGTTTAAATGATCAAAGTACATCGCTGCAATGCCAAATGGTTACAAGACTGATCTGGTCATGTTCTTCCAGATCTCTAGAACCATGCAAAGAAAACGGCACGCAAAACGGACGTCCGGAGCTCCCAGAAATGATCCGACAACGTCTCCTCCTCAAAAGTTTCTCTGCATCAAAATGGCTTTAGCTTGGTTTCCCTTCAGTAAAACTTTGTTCTGACTGCTCCAATGGCTTCAGAGCGTCCAAAAGCGCCCGTCTGGGCTCTTTCGACACCTCAATCGGTCGAAAAACAAAGAAGTTAGGCCTCCTGGAAGTCTTCCCCTTCACTCTTGCTGTCTCTGCATCTACAAATTGCACCCTTGTTGTTTGAACCTGGCTCACACGCAAATTTAAGTGTGAAAACCCAGCACCGGGTGCAACCACACCAACGGTGAAAACCGTAGGACGGTTAAGGGCACGCCAACCCCTAACCGCCTAGCACCTGGGCGTATGAGGTCATGTGACCACGTGTATGAGCAAAAAGTGGTTAAGTCGTTACAACCGTTTAACTCCCCCCCGCGCTCCATACATGGTCACATGGGTTAACAATATAATCGTGGCTCAACATACAACATAAACCACGTGCCAACTCGCGCGCATACATATATATGCAATGGTCATATGACAAAGCAAACGACCACGCGCCGGGGCCAAGCCCCGACCCGACCTCCCACCATTTACAAACATATGTGAACTTAAATATAATAATACACACATATGTATTAAGAAACAATCGGTGGAACATTGGTCAGCGAAGGTTTGTGAAGGCTTTACATAGTGGGGAAGGTCCGGGGGTCGAACCCCACGGACTCCCATAATTTTACATACAACCAATTAGCCAATTACGGGGTGCCACGTGGCAGCCCATGATTGGGCCACGTGGCACCCAATCATTGACCAACAAAACTACCACGTGTCGACATCTGATTCGACCATGCCAACCAACCAGATTCTGCCACGTCACTTCTATACGGTCCTGCCACGTCAGACTGTACGACCTCTGCCACGTCAGCCTGTACGGACTGCCCAGTCAGCATTTTTTTTGCATGTTTGGCTTTTCGGACAGAACGCGATATCTTTCTCATACGGAACTCGTTTGACAAAGTAAATATACCGCCAAAGTCAGGAAGACGAGACGGACGCAATGGCACTGGTTTCGTCGCATTCCGAGCACTTTCATTTTTGAGCATTTTTCAAGCCCTATCAGGCTTCTGGATCCGATTTCGGATCAAGGCATAATGCTTAAGATACCACGTTGTTGGGGTCAAAGGAAAATAATCCCTTCTCCATTGATAGCATCCCATGATTTATAATAGGTCATTACTTTATAGGTGGAAAAAAATGAGCTATTGGCTTGTAGGACCCATTTTATAGGCAGGTCTTGCTTTGGTGATTTGGGATCCAGAACCTTCTAAAGCTCGTTTGAGGCCTTAAATGACTATTTTTGGGGTCAAAACTTTGCAAACAAAGTTTGTAATCTCTTGATGTTGTTACAAACATTGAGAGATTTCCAACAATGTGAAAATCATCTCAGTTGGAGTTCATATGTGGAAGGTATGCCTCTCACAAGTTGATCTATCCTATTGATCACCATTATTCCAAGTGGATGCCACGTCAACTTGCATTACTCACACATGTGGAGCTAGTCATGTCTGGTCTTCAAGAAGATTCTAGAGGGTCCAAAACTCTAACATTAATCGGAGGTTAAGGCATGCAAAAACCCTAAACCTAATCATATATGGCTACCATGTCATATTAAATATTGGGTTGTTAAGATAGAAAGGGGTTCCATTCTTATTGTAGTGTTTATTGTTCCATGGTTGAATATAACATGTAGAAGTGGGATATTGAAGCATAACATAGGAAGTAGAAGATCTTGTAGCAACCATTTAGGCCATAATGTCAATAACTCCATATATTGGGTTTTCCAAGGTACATCTTGTGTTCATTGTGTGCTATTTCCTTAGCCTCTTTTGTTTTAGTATCAATTATTTCAGTATTTTCATGCATTAAGCTAGTAACACTAATTTACAATCTAAATTAAAACATTACATGATAAGATATTTCAAATTATTATAAGTTATGTTGTGACAAACTGTTCCAGTGGAATATCCATGGCAATTTACAGATCGTCCCCTAATGGAATATTGCAAACCAATCTTCCTTAAGGCCCCTTCAAGAAGTCCTCTCGTGCCTTTAGGAAAGGTTGTCAATACCTTATTGCAAACTCAAGAATCTATCCTTTAAAGATGTGTTCCCACTAAATATCCATGGTGCACATCAATTTCTAATCAAACATATGAATCTTCCTTATCAAATAAGTGTTTTTTTTACCCTCACATTAGACTCCTGAGTAGGTGGATTAATCTCTACGATCTTTTTAAACCATTCATGTATCTTTTTCTTCAAACTGAAACTAGGTAATTCATATTACATAAAGTTGCAGCTAATCTAACAAAAAAATTACATATACTTCATGTCCAAAAAATTTAAGCAAAAGTGACAGCTCCTTGCATGCCAAATACATAGCTTACATATGTCCTCGGGCAAAAAGTCCCAATACTTCCTCCATCTATAAAGTCTAAAGGAAACTCCTTGTATTCTAACATCTTTAAAAAACATTAAACTTAATGAAACACACGACTACTGACGACCTCATCCAAGCCAAAAATTGAGGAATTGAGTCTTGCTTCCCAATCTCCATATCTTCAACCAGCTGATGCAAAGTGTCCTCTTCCTTTAACTCCCCACGGGATGAATTCACTAACGTTCTTTGGTTGGAAGCCCGTGATTGGGCTCCCTTACTCAAATCCAGAACCATATTTCTCAGTAGGTTGCATTCTTCTTCTAGAGTAGCTATCTATTGTTTATGTTGTACTGTGATGTCGATAATCGATGCAAATTGAAAAATGGCATAGTGCTCATTATCATGTGCCTTTCCAGTTACTGAAAAGATAGAGATTCAATTACACTATATTAATTCCTCATAATTCCACATCACATGTTTAATTTTGTGCATCTCCCTATAATCCATTAGGACAAGAACAATACTAGGGCCAATACAAACAATATACCAAAACACCTGACTAGGGTCAAGAACAAACAATATATGAGAAACCATAAAAAGAGCCTTCTTTCCCACAAGACCACCTTTGTTCCCCCAATTTGACACTTTCTAAGAACTTTGGTGCCTGGAAACCCTAAACCCAACAAAAGATCGAACCAACCATGGAAGTAGTCCACACTTCCTGAGTCTAATGGCAAAAATAAATAGAGACAATCTACTCCAAGAGGGAAGAAACCAAATACAAACCAAGGATAAAAAATCTCCCCTGCATTGATGAAGCACAGAGACAACAACCCTCTTCGGAAACCTCCTAGACCAAAATTAACTATACCAACCATGCACATTACCACAATAAAAACAACATTTCTTACTGGACATTAGCTAAACATCCGAAGTAGGTTTCCAAATTCCCTGGGACACCTTCTTTTCCACATCTCCATAATCTCACCTTGACAATGATAACCACCAATCAATGATTTAAATTCGTGTCTCACCATGAAGCCAAGCATGTGAAGGGGGTATGTCAGTCTCATCAATTTACTTGACTTTATTTGAGAATGAGGCTTGTAGGTGCATGGCATAAGAAGATTTAATGTGATGGTTCACACCTTTGGATTCATTAATATTTAATTAAGGTATGGTTTGATGGCTTGTGGTTCCATTAATCCTAATCACCCCCACTTTTAGATTAGTGGCTTCGCTAGAAAACTTATCTACTCATTGATTGTTCTCCCTCAAAACCTGATAAAATGTAATCTTTTGGAAGTTTTCAACCTTCTTATGAGCCTGAGCCAATATAGATGTGAGGATATAATCATCTGGAAAGTATTTTAGGATCATCTGATTTATCATAGCGCTCGAGTCTCCCACAAAATCAATGATTGAATTCAAGAGTCAACAACTATACACAAACCTTGTAATAAGACACATGCTTCAGTTTGATTATTAGAGGAGTTCCCTGGGCCCCACACATAGGTTATTTTAGTTTTCCTCCAAGATCAATGATGACCCCCCCACAACTGCCATCCCCCTTTTAACCATTCATGTATTAAAATAGGAAGCTCTACCCAAAAAATTTCATATTCCTCTACATGTATAGATAACAACCTCTAAACTTTTAAACTTTAAGTTTTAAAAGGACAACCTCTTGTCATGTGAATGCAACCTCTTATACATCAAACCACCACTAAATCTCTTCTTTAATTGGTTTCACTACATATTGCTCTCTTATCATGTACATCGACTATGAGTCCCAATAATAGAACCAAACGTTGGTGCTAAAATAGAGACTCGGGGTTCTCATATATGTCCAACATGTCAATTGGGGTGTAACTTGGGTGGTTGAGAGGAGGAATGTTATCCTCTCTACTTGAGTTCAAATCCTACTTGTGACATGTTTGCTCTTTGTGAACTAATTGTTTGGTGCTCTTCATGAGCCAATTGTTGATGGGGCTAGCAAGGTACCAACATTCTCATTCTTGCTTACGGGCTTGAGGGTGGGACGATTTGTATTCCAAGGAAAAAAAGGTGTCTAGCATAAGTGTAGATTGATAAGATAATTGTAGATGTGTGGATTTGTGAAGCGCAAACCCTCCACCCCTCAAAGCACGGTGCATGGCCTTATTGTGACAACTTGTTTTCATAGAAGGGCATGCTATATGTATGCATAGAACCAAACAAAAATGATAGAGCGTTTTTATCCTTTTATTTGTTGCCTCTCTTCTTCCTTTGGTAGTAAAAATGGATCTTATAATTACTAGAATGTGCACGTGCAAAGTTGAGATGCACATAAGCACACAAGGAACACCTTTGAGCATCAAAAGTGGCTATTAAGAATGCAAGTTGCACTTATTTTGTAGAATATTGGCATTGTTTTGTAATGCAAACGTCTAAAAGGGAGCATTTGAAATGACTTAGATGCTAAGGAAGCCAATTTCTTGAAAGTTCTTCCTTAATCTTGAAGTGTGAAACCATATATAGCCAAGTTTTATGAAAGAGAGGAATGGTTAATACACACATACTAAAGAGTCCCGTGGAATATTGAAATGACTGTGTTAGGAGTCTATATTTTCAAGATCCACAAGTGTTGTATGCAATCACTTTGTATGTAATTATGGTTGAAAATAACATATGCCCAATTCTAAGTGCATGTGTTAAACATGCCACATTAAGATGGAAAAATAATAATGATAAGAGAGTTAAAAGATATATATCGAATACTATCTCATTGATTCCAATTAATGTTTATATCTATTTTATATGTGCATTATGTATACTTACCTTTACTTACTTAATATATTCATCCACCAACATTTCTTGTTAACAATACATTGCATAGAGAGAAGTAAAATGATCTTAGTACTTACATGTAAAGGTGGAAGGAATAATAACTCTTTGTTGATAAATATTACACTAATAATATAAAGTATAATGATTATTTTTTTCCTATGTAAAATTATATATATATATATATATTAAAAATTTATTTTTTTAATTTTTATTTATTTAAAAAAAACTTATTGATACTTATTTTAACTTTAAATTTTTTTAAGCACACAAAAAATATACTTAAGTTTTACTAGTATCTTTAAATTCTTAATAAATTTAAAACTAAAATAAAATGTAAAATATATCATCAATAATATATTTTAAATACAAAATAGATAATTAATATCCATATTAATTAACTTTAAATTTTTAAACACATAAATATTTATATTTAAATTTTATATATAATAAAATTTCAAATTAAAATGAATTATTAACCCTTTTATTAATAATAATTCTCGAAAAACAAAAATATTTAATAGCAATGAAATGCCTAAAATATTATGTTGTTTTATATAACATAAAACAAATATAGTAAATGCCACAAGACATTTTATATTTATGTTACCATTCAAAAGTCTTATAGGTCCATCCCAAACATTGCTTCAACAATATGTACATTCTCTTTTCTTTGTAAGTAACATTCAAGCTGTGAACTTTTCCAAAGACATTCAAAATAATTATTCTAAATTTTTGCAAAAGATAAAGTGATTAAAGCCTTCATGATGTAGACATTGTTGCTTATTGTAGGTATTATCAAGGGTCCCATTGGTTTCAAAGGGCAAAATAGTTGTTTAGCTTGGCGGGGGCACAGGAAAACCCTTCAATTTTCAAACACATAAATGAAGACATTATTGGTTTGAAGGCCCACATTGAGTATGTGGTCCCCCAGTGGTTGCATTGGCTCAAAGGATGATACCTAGTTTTATATCATGACATAAACAAATGAGTTTTGGTGGTATAATGCAGAGACTTTAGTTTTCAAAGTATTCGACCCGATGGCTTTTCATCTAAAGAATTATTCTTTTTATATTAACATGAAAAATTGGTTTTTATTTTGTATTAGTTTTTTAAATACATTGACTTAATTAATAAATAGAGTTTAATATAGGTATGATATAAGTAAGTTGTAAAAATATATTTTATTTTATGGTAGTTTTTTAAATGCATTGACTTGATTAATAAATAGAGTTTAAAATAGGTATCATATAAGTAAGTTGTAGATGACATATTGTATTGTAAAGTAAATTATTATAAAATTGATTAAAAAAAATAAAAGAATAGGTTTTGTAATTGTAGAAATGTTTTAAATGGCTCATAACATTGTGTAAGTTTTAAACATGTGATGTAAAGCAATGCATATGGATTATAAGCAAAACTTAAATTAATCAATGGCTCATACACATAGTACACAAAGATTTACGCTGGAAACTCTAAATCGGGAGAAAAACAGTGTTCCTTGGTGTTGTACTTCTCAACTCTTCATTGTATTAATTTCACCATTCACAATACAATATACACAATATTTTAGGTATTCTGCAACTACTAAAACCCTAATCCCTTAATCCAGGATTAATTTAAAAAACCGTTAAAAATAGCAAAAAAATGCTAAAATAACAAAAACTATCAAAAAATAAATTTGGGGCATTGCTCGGAACACTCCGCATAACCAGGGGGGCCAGGATGCCCCCCCCCCAGGAAAGCGGCTAGCGCACACAACATAAAGAGAAAAGGGGGGAGTGATCGTCATACACAGTCGTCAAATATGATGCACCCGCCACACACATGCAAATAACATAACACCTACCCAACACATTGTTTGCACCCATAAAGTTAGGTTTTCAAAGGATCGACAAGGAAGAGGTCGATTGGATAGAGCATTAGTCCTAAAATCACTCTAGCAATATATTAGTAGGAGGCACTGCTCCATTATGAACACCTTGTTGACACGAGTTTCATGGCATGTAAGAACCTTTAAATCATTGTAAAACAAACCCCTGGACCATGATGCACCCATGAAGTTAGTGATGCTAAGAATCAACAAGGGAGAGGTCGAGCATATAGAGTACTAATCCCACAATCAATTTAGAAATATGTTAGTAGGAGGCGCCACTCCATTGCAAACACCCCATTGGCATGAGTTTCGTGAAATGTAGGAACCTTTAAACCATTGTATACCAAACCACAAACCAATGTGGAATAAACTATAGAAGGAGAGGACAAGTTAGACAAGTCAATATTTTATATATGAGTTAGAGTGTAAAAGTATACGACAAATATCTAAGAAAGTCTTTTGGAGTAATCAATAAAGGGGGGAGATCGAGAAAAGAGAGAGATAAACTTCATGACATTGATAATGTAACATATAAATAATCTATGGGAATCCTAAGAATGCCTTGATTATATCATAGAATCCCCTCCCATGGGGAATAAAGGGATTGAGAAACCCTATCTATAGCAAAGCCATAAAATGTTGTTGGTAAGTAGGGGGGAGCCCATTACTTTCTAATTCAAGGCATATCTAATGGGTCGATTGTCCTTAAAGATAGAGGGGGCAATGCATTATCCTAGCGAGAGAACATTGAGGGAAGTCACCCTGTTTGTTGGAACTTAGAGTTGTAGAAACGATCCCAAGGGACCACAGCATTGATCCATCCAACCGTATTATCACAATAACACACACATAAAATTATCCATACACAAAATTGGCAGGGGAGAGCAACTGAGTAGATAGAATATTGGTCCCATAAACAGTCTTGCAAAATTTTAGAAGGGGGAACCACTCCATTAAGAACACCCCCATTGGTATAAGTTTCATGGCATGTAACACACACACAAAGTTGGCCATATAGAGAGGATCGATAGGAGAGACATTGAGCATATAGATTATTGGTCCCACATCTAATCTAGGAATATGTTAGTAGGAGGTGCCACTCAATTGTGAACACCCTTGTTAACACCAACTTCATGTCATGTAAGGACCTTTAAACCATCGTGGACCAGAACTCGAACCAATGTAGAATAGACTACAAAAGGAGGGGGGGGATCTTTTAAAGTGGTACAAATGATCCCAAGGGACTACAACATTGATCCATCCGACCTTATTACAATATTAACAAACACACACACTCACAAAGCTAGCCATGTAAGGGATTATTAGGGAAGAGGCTAAGCAAATAGACTATCGGTATCATAGCCAATTCAATAATATGCTAGTAGGAGGCAACACTCCACTTTGGACCCTCTGTTGGCATAAGTTTCCTGGCATGTAAGGATGTTTAAACCACTCTAAACCAAACCCTGGACCAATGTGGGATAAACCATGAGTGGAGGGGAGATAAGCTTTTATAGTAGTAAAAATGATTTCAAGTAGCCATCTCATTGATCCATCCAACCTTATCACTACACTAATGCCTTATCACTACACTAATGCACATGCAATCACAAGGTTGGCCATATAAAGGATCAATAGAAGAGAGTCTGAGTATATAAAGTATTGATCTTGCAACCAAAAGAATAACAATATGTTTGTGGAAGGCACCAATCCATTATGATCACCCATGTTGGCATAATCTTCATGGCATGTTAGGACCTTTAAACCATCATGGACCAAACCCTAGACCAATGTGGGATAGACCACAAATGGAGTGGAGAGAAGTTTTTATGGTAGTACAAACTATTCCAAGAACCACAACATTGATCCATCTGACCTTATTACTATACCAATGCACACCCAACCACAAAGTTGGTCATATAAATGATTAGTAAAGGAGAGCTCGAGCAAGTAGGGTATTAATCTTGCACCCAATCTAGAAATACATTAGTAGCAAGTGCCACTCCACTATGGACACCCTCGTTGGTATAAGATTCATGGCATGTAAGGACCTTTAAATCATTGCATACCAAACTCTGAACTAATGTGGAATAGATCATAGAAGGAGGGGGAATGATATTTTATAGATGTAGGAATGATCCCAAGGGACCACAACATTGATTCATATGAACTTCTTACTACACTAACACACATGGACATGACATTGGCCATATAGAGGATTAACACAAGAAAAGCCAATTAAATAGAGTATAGGTCCCACAACAAATCTAGTAATGTGTTAGTAGGAGGCAACACTCCATTGTGGACACCTGGATTGACACAAGATCCATGGCATGTAAGAACCTTTAAACCATGCCAAGCAAACCCTACACCACTATGGGATATACTATAGAAGGAGGGAATAAAAGCTTTAATAGTTGTAGAAACGGTTCCAAGGAATTGCCACATTGATCCATTTGACCTTATTACTACAATAACACTCACACCACGACAAAGTTGGCCATATAGAGGTTCCATAGAGGAGAGGTTGAACAAATGGAGTATTTGTCCCACGACCAATCTAGTGGTATGTTAGTAGGAGGTGACACTCCACTGTGGACACTACCATTGGCATAAACTTCATGGCATGCAAGGACTTTTAAATCACTACAGATTAAACCCTTGGATCAATGCAGGGTAGATTCTAAAAGGAGGGGAGATGAGCTTTTATAGTCGTAGAAACAATTCTAAGGGACCACAAACATTGGTCCATTCAACTTTGTTATGACATTAACACCCACCTACCCACAAAGCTAGCTAAGTATACAAAGTATTGGTTTTACAACTAATCTAACAATATGTTAGTAAGAGGCACTAATCCACTATGGACACCCTCATTGATAGAAGGTTCATGGTAAGAAAGGGCATTTAAACCATTGTGGGCTAAACCCCTTGACTAAAGTGGGGTAAGTTGTAGGAGGAGGAGAGAGGAGCTTTTATAGTTTAGAAACTATTAAAAGGGACCGCGACATTGATCTATTTGACCTTATTTTTATATTAACCCCCCCTCGACATTAGCCATGCAGAGGATTGACAAGGGAGAGGTTGAGCATGTAAAGTATGATTTAACATTATGTTAGTAGGAGAACCACTCCATTATAGACACCTTGTTGACATAAAGCTCCATGAACGTCATTAACTTTAAACCAATGGCCACATAGGGGATTGTCAAGGGAGAGGTTGAGCATATAAAGTATGATTTAACGATATGTTAGTAGGGGAACCACTCCATTGTAGACACCCTCGTTGACATAAAGCTTCTGGACGTCATTACCTTTAAACTAATGCAGACCAAACCTCCAAACAAATATGGTGAGACAAGGTGTTCATTGCAAACAAAGTTGAAGGAACATAATGCATATATCTTTCACAATCATATAAATAAATTTGCTCTTGGTGAACATTCTTACAACACAAGCCATCATATTTGTATTGAAAACACAAGAATAATTGCAAGAGAGGACAACTACACTAAAAGATGAATAAAGGAAGCCATAGAGAATGAGATTCATGCCAACACTCTAAATAAGGACGACGGTCTTAAACTTAGTGAAACATAGAGGATGCTCTTAAATAAAATCAAAATTGAATATAAAGGGACAATGAGTGATATAGTTTGGTGCAATTTGGGCCGACCACTTCATTCCTATAATTCCAACACAATAAGATAATTAATAGAAGTAAAGTGGCCATGATACTTCTCATCCATCCTCGTATAAGAAATCCATTGATTGAATCATTGATAATGAACAATTTCTTCATGTGAGATATCCATTAATTAAATCCTTGATGATAGAGAATTTCTTAGTTATTCAAACCGTAGGATAATAATAAATTCACACAAATTATACTATTTTGAAAAATAAATAACATTAAATATCAACTAAATAAAAAACAAAAATACAAATTATACTATTTTGAAAAATAAATAACATTAAATATCAATTAAATAAAAAACAAAAATACAAACTTGTTACTTTTATAATCGTAAAAACCATTAAATATCAATTAAATAAAAAACAAAAATACAAACTTGTTACTTTTATAAGCGTAAAAACCATTCCAACATTAACACGCTCCCAAACCCCCCATAAATATAGGAGGGAGCCCCTTTTCCACACGAGATCAAAACATAAAAAAGGTTGAAGTGAGGGAGCGAAGGCATACAAGAAAGTCCTGTTTCAAGTGGGTGAATTACAAATACAATCGGATTGTTTTGTTTGTGTTGTGTGTTCCCACTCCTCTTGGTTCCTTCCTCTCTTTTCTAAGGTCAAGAGAGTAGCAAGGCTACACAGCCGAAAAAACACCAAGCATGAAGGGGGGCGGCAGCAGCATCACGCCTGAGGCTCGAAAAATCATAGAGGGCATCAAGGAGATAGTGAAGGGCTACAATGATGAAGATATCTACGAAATGCTTCATGAATGCAACATGGATCCCAACGAGACAGCACAGAAGCTGCTCACTCAAGGTAAGTTTTTGTTGTCTGTCTTTATCTTTTTCCGTGTCACTGGTTTTAGTTCACGTGGGTTCTTCGCACATCAAGCTTTTCTCCCCTACAAGACCATGTTGATCTTGTTGGAACTCTGCTTTCGCATCCTCCGGCACCCGAGGTTGAAATTTTTAAGCAAAAATGGGAACCCAGTTGGAGAAACTTTGCTTTGTCTGCTGGGTATTTTTTTGGGTCGGGAACCTTATTCTTAGCTGGTAGTGTTTTTGGCTTTGCAAGATTTAGTCGATGTGGAGGCAGTTTGGTGCAGCAGAATTAGGACTTTAGGTCAGGGGCTTCTTTTTCTTTAAGCAGACCCTCTTTTCATATACATGTCTTTTGCTGGCAGCTCTTTCATGATTTTCCAAGGATTGGTTGGTAGGAGTTGTTGATCTATTGTGTAGAAGGTAGTCTCGGTCAAACCGTTAAAACTAGACAACTCTAGTATGCTGCCTTAAGGTTGGGGTTTACCTTTTCTTAAAGGTTCATAGAGAAGAATTACTGAGCTTTTACCATTCGCCCTGCCCACTTAAGATGTTGCTTATTTGGGAAGTGCTCTGGGTCAGTGTGACCACGAGTAGGAGGGAAAATGTGAAAGTGGCTGATTCATACCTCCCAAGTCACATTGAGAATGGGTAGCTCAAAATTAAAATTTCTTCGATTACTACAGACACAAACTAATATAGTTGAACTGTTCTGCCAATTTTTTTCAAAGCAATTTTGTTGAATCCTTCAAGGGGATGATGATTTGGAGAGTGCCCCAAGTTACCAGGACTGCTATGAGCAAGATTGTATGTGAATGGGCCATCGAGATATAAAATTTATAAGAGGGTAGTGTGAATTTCCAAAGCCATAGTGAGAATGTGGGTGCCTCAAAACAAAGAGTTGTGTTTGAGTCTTGCACTTTCCCAGTACAAAACCGAAAATATCAGCATGCTCTCGTGATTTCTTCGAAATTGTTATTACCCCAATACTCCTTTTTCAGTATAGCATGTATAAACCAAGGGGTTTAATGACTATAATTTGTTTTAAGCCTATTTCCAGCTCCATGTTTCTTTTAGGTGAATCCATGCTGACTGGGTTGTCATCTTGAATTTTGCAATTGTCTTGACTCATATGATTTATCCAATATTGGATGCTTACTAGAACTGCTCACTAAGGCAGAAAAATTCAAAATAGTAATCTGGGTGTAAGCCACAGTAGCAAGACGAGTACAAATAAATACTCTTGAAGCTCACGTTTTAGGTAGCCGACCAATTTATCTAATTTAATGTTATTAAGGATTTTAGGTATTTTTGTGATCTTAGATAATGTGCCCCCTAAATGTTTCTCAAGCCAAAACAACAGTGTATCAATTTTCAAACGAATACACGTTTGGATTTTCCAATCTTATTTTATCTTAAAAATTGACTTTACCTTTTTTTCCTTCTGTCATTATCATAGCTTCTTAACCACGTTAGATGAAAACACGACAGACAGTGACACAACAATAGCAAGCAGAGTTTTGGTGTCGATTTGTTTTTTACAATTTGAACACACATGGCAACTAAACTTCCAGTGGAATGCTATTTTTAGGGGAACAATTTTCAACAGTTTGATTATATTGGTTGTGGCAAAGTTTCCATGTTATATAACCATGTTACTATGACGTGGGTTTAGAAAGGCATTTAGACCCTTCTTTGAAATTGTGGCGATACTATATCCTACGACTTCCAAGTACACCTAATTCTTTCGCTTTGCTGTTTGATCTTTCCAGGCTCGATTATGAATGATTACCATAATTTTCTAGGGTTAATTCACTTGTTATTCTGCTAATAATTTGTATTTAGCTGCATTGTTAGGTTTGAATATTATAATTTTAGTTTCATTTTTACCCTCAAGCATCTGGCGGGTGTGTGTTGAGCATATCATTTGGGTTGTTCGTAAATGTGCTTTCCCTTCATCACTTGCATTTTGTTTTCCTTTTGGACTTACTTGAGAACCCTAGTAACGTCCCATTGATATTGCAGGTCCTTTTCATGAGGTTAAGAGGAAACGGGACAAGAAAAAAGAGGTAAGCAAGTGTGCGATATACTTGCTGGGTTTAAATTCTTTGAAAGGATTGTTTGCTTCAGTAATTTAACAGTTTTATCTCTTTTGACTCTTTCCTATATTGAATGACAATGTCCAGTATGTGTTTTGTTATCCTTTTTGTGCTGTTCAATGTCTATCATCATATTATCTCGTGCCCTTTTGCTGATTTCAATGACACAGAATATTGGTAACTAGATTTTGGGGTAGATATAATACAATAATCCAAATGCTGCTGATAGATCAGCAGGAATACTAAACTTCTCTATTGATAGTGTGATTCGTTGAGAAGAAATATACTAGAGAGAATGCTCGTTGAACAGCAAAAGAGTGCCTTAGCGAATCGCTGGAAGAAGAGAGAGATTGTGCAGGCCCAATGTTTAAGAAATTTAAAGTTTTATTAAATAAACTAATTGTGCTAACAGTGAGAGGGAGTAGACACAAGTATATATCTTAAGCAACGTTGCCTTAAAGGCTATTAGCATTTACTGTAGCAAGGATCTTGTCACAACATATCAAGAAATGGGAAAACATGAAAGAGTTGATTATCTGAATGCATGTACTATCCTGATGAAATCGAAGTCTGATATTGGATTCTCCTACATGCTGTAAACCTGGGTGGGCAACCTTTGGAATCTCATCAATCAGAGAGTGGGTGATAGAAAGCAGATGGTGAGTCCTAGTGGCAGGGAATCAAAATGCAATTGAACAGCTCATAAAGACATCAATTTAAATGAGTTTTGTACAGCAGCTTCAAATGACACGGAAAATTAAAAGAACAATAATCATGGATTAGCTTGTAATGAGAGTAAATAAGATTGTGCTGTTCACGAGGCCAAATGGACACATGGGACAAAGTTGTTTACATTCCGTGCAACATTTTAAACTTAAAGTAAAAGATTACAATAAAAGAAGACAGTGGCGTAATGGTGAGAACCAAATCATGGTCTCGATCTACTGATCTCCTTTGCTCTACATCAAGATATACAGCACAGGATTGTAGAGTGTCCAATGCATGAAATTTATACAACATACACTAGATAGGAATCAGGATATATGGATTTATAAAATTTTTCTACCTGTAAAACTAGACATCTGCAAGGGTTATTTAAAGAAGCCATAGCTAATGGTATATGAAGATTTATGTAAACCAAACAAGGATACTGCCATGTTGTTTTCTGAACTGTATAATCTTGGAATAGATCTTAATCTTTAGAACAGTTTGGGCTGGTGCCCATGCTTGTGATCATACAGAAATATTTAAAACAGTTGAGATAGTAGACACAGGCTGGTGCTTTAACCATGGAATAGGTCTCAGCTTTCATTTGAAAGTCCTTGATCCCTTGAATTTAGTGCTCAATTTCAAATTTAGCTACGTGACATGTCTGATTCTACACTGTGTGGTTTTCATTCAGCACCAATCATTTCTTCAGTAACTATGCTAAGTTATGGCATTTGTATTATACCACATTGTTGATGGTAAATCACAATAAATTGTTGGTTCATTTTTATTCCTTTTTTCTCTCCCTCAAACATTCTTTTGACATGAAATATTAGGAGTATATCTGTACCCATGGCAACACTTTATGCCTTCCCGTCATTTTTCATTTTGTGCACTTTTTTATGCCTTCCCTTCATTTTTCATTTTACGGAAGACTGGCAAGGTGGATACCTTCTGCTAAAAATTCACAAACAAGGGGCTGCCTTCTCTGTCAAAAACTATCTAGGGCTTGTTTTTGTCCACTCCCACTTGAAGATGGAGCCACCTTGCTGGGGATAGAATTTTGGTTGGTTTCATGGCATGTGCTGTGACTGTAACTTACCACTAAGAGCCCAAATGACTCCCTATTCCCTTTTTGTTTGTTATATTAAATGACATATTCTGATGCCCTGATCATTTCTCGGGGCTAATTATTGTGGTAATTTAACTAGTGCAAATGCCTTTTTAGGGTTAGGAATTCTATTTTTTGCTCTCTTCTGGTCCATTATTTTGGTTAGATTTGGTATGCTGTATTTGACCTTAATTTATTAGGGGTGAAGTCTCAGGGATTCTCAGCATAGCTTTTCTTTTGATGAGTTTGGTTAATGAGCTTTTACATTCGAAGATCTGAGCATTCTATTTCTACAGAACACAAGCATTCAAAACTCTATGGACGCCAGACCCAGATCTGGAAATCAAGGTCGAGGTGGAAGGGGGGGATCTTTAATGGGTCGTGGATCTGTTAGAGCAAGTTATCGCCCTATTTTACAAGGTATGATATTGCTGCTGGCCACTTCTTTAGAGTGACAGGACCATTGAATAAGATCATGCCCTTTATAATAAGAAGCCTATACACAGGACTTTGATTTAAATTATTTGTTCAGATTTAAGAATTAGTATATTCTTATGGCATGTCCATGTTTGCTCTTTATTTAAAATGAAGTCATTTAAAACATGCTATCCATTTTCATCTTGCTCAAGGTTCTTGGGCAATGACATGAAAAAATGCCTTTAATTGCAAAGACTATAAGTATATTGCTGAAAATGCATAACTAGAAATGGCATATGTATATGTTTACAAGGTATAAGCAAGAAAGAATATGGCATCGATGCATGCATATTGTTTAAAAACATCTTTTTAATAGTTCTGTGTACTTTTTTATTCAGATATTGGTGGTGGTAAGGGCTCAAATGCAAGGGAGAATGGGACCTATAAAATTGCAAACAAGATTGACAACTCTGCCATACCTACATACACAAATGACAATGTCCAAGCTAAGGAATGTGCTTCAGGAACAAGGTAGAGAGCTTTAACACAATTGTATTCTGGTGGGAATAGATTTTACTTTATATTATACCCTCTGATTATGATAAGTTAGACATACCACATTATAGTGGGTGAAATTGATTCAGAAATTGCCTAAGTTTGTATTGTCGGCAGTGTCTGTTACTTCTGTAGATATGTTTTTCTTTTCAGTTACAATGACATAATCTAGCTTGTATTCTAAGTCAGCCTTTAGATTGGTTAAGAATTTATATTGTGTGAATATTGTTAAATGAAATTTCATTTTACTGTATACTGTTTACCTGCAATAAATATACGTATATAAAGTTTTGATATGTTGGGCAGCAGGCAATATTTATTACTATTCTTACCGAAACAAAAAATATTATATTAACTTTGTAACAGAGGGCTGGCTGGATATACCTGTGAGGCTTGAGTAGCGTACATATAAGTTCAGACAGGCTGCTTCCCAAAAGGGAGCAGAAGAACACAAGCCTATTCTGTCAAAATTTTTACATGCTAGTTTAAAACTTGCTTTCATTAACAATAGACAAATTAGCAAAGAAAATACAACATTGCTACTTACAAAAATAACTACTTTTAATCAATATTAATAATTTCATTTTCTGGGCGAACCACTTCATCTCAGAGTTCTGATCAGGCTGTGGGTCTGCCAGCCCTGAGCTGGTTCCATCTTCTGTGGAAGTGTTGCAATGCATGAGGTCACTTATGGGAGGGTCCTAAGTCACTTGGTGGAGAAAGTATTCTGGCCCTTCCAAGATTTCTGGTAATTCTCTGCAACCGGGCTTTCATCTGAGCTGATGAGGCACCAGTCTCAGTGCTGTTCCTTGTGATAAGTTGCTGCACATTGTTGAGATCACACAACATTGTTGATTACTCTGGCATGTTTATTGAGAATTCTACTCTGCTCTTTTACCAGGCTGTGAATGGCCTGTAGTTCCTCTGTTGCACACCGTGAATCCAGTTTGGACTTCCATCTTCTCATCTACCTCAACAATCCGGTCCCTTGGTTCTGTCTCAATTTTAGAGAACTGGGCCTGCAGTCTTGCTCTGTACTGCTTCCACTCATCTACAAGGAGATGTCCACAACTGCTATTTGCTATTGGGTCCATCCTCATTTTACTATGAACTATCAACTTCTTAAAAATGTAAAAAAAAACTGTTTTCAGTGTAGTAATTTCGATATTTAAAGGCTCTATGCAAAGAACTCATTGCACGGAGAGTAGCGAGCTGCTCTACAGCCCAATATATGGGGGAGATGTTGTCATGTAACGTTACTTGACAACAAAAAAAATAAAATAAAAAACAAATAACTATGTATGTATGTATGTACGTGACAACATCGAAAATATTAAATCATCGTAGATCCATCTTAAACCCGGATCTATCAAGAATCGAGAATGATCAAATTTGTTAAGGTGTAATTTTTTTTAATTATTAATATGAAGGAACTAATACTTGACATGGAATGAAATGATAAATAAATTTATACCTTGAGAAATTTGATCCCTCTCGGTGCTTGATAGATCCGGGTTTAAGATGGATCTACACTGGTTTAGTGGTGGTGCTTAAGTGCCTCATCTATGAGGGGATCTGGGTCATCTTTCCCCTCATCTATGAGAGGATTTCCCATGCCAAGGAGTAAATTGGAGCCAGAGGAATGTCCTATTGCTATGCTGTGCTGACAAGGTGGTGTACTTTTGGGGCCACGTTGATACTTTCTTCCTTATGGACGTGACTGGGGTTGTGTGGGAGTACCTTCCCTGTAGCTTTTGATAGGTGGCTTATTGAAGTTTGGGGGTTCAGCTTCGAGGTTCATGGGGGCCAAGCTTTTGGCATACTCTCTTCCATGATTTGTCTATCTTTAATTTATCTGAGTGTTTTATAGGATGTGGTCATCCTTTTCTTCCAGAAGTTCTCCATTTTGGATAATCTGCAGCCTTCCTTCTGGTGGTTCCACTGCTTTGTTGGCCTCAAAGTTACACAAACTATGGGTGCGATTGGAATCAGAAGAAGAATTCAGTGTGGATGTGTCACTCGTCCCGAAATTAAGAATTGGGGAATTGGAGCTCTAACCCTAATTTTTTATAACCTCCAGGTGCACACGGGTAAGTCGAGGTTTTGATCCGGTGACCTCACATAACGGAGTGCCTTAACAGTGCACTCCATCACCAACTGATCTACACCTCGGGGCATATATTTAATTATATAATAAGTATTATATTATGCTAATTTATTCTTATGTTACATATTTAGCTGATAGATTATTATTGCCAACCATTAGGGGCTTTCCCCTCCACTCTCCCACTAAGCATGAAAACGACACTACACTGTGAAATACTAACGGGTGCAAATGCCTAGCTTCAACTGTTGCGTCAGGTTCTATTTTGACTGGCATGATCAGATATTTTCTGCAGCCACAAGTTTATGCTCTTCAACAAGCTATATCCACGGATTTTTGTGCCCCATTGGTAATATTTTTTTTTTCTTTTGAATGATTTTAATTTGATATTAATTATTGGGGTTCGTGTTTTGACCCGGGGCCTTCTGCTGCTTTTCGTCATGGGCTATTTTTTCTAAATTTGCTAGCAGTCCTGTACACCTTGGCAACCACAGATTGACAGTTTCAATGTTGGTTTTCACTGCACTTATAATGATTTCTGATTGTTTTCTGCTGAGCATCTTTCATTTTATTCTCGTCAATGGCTCCTGTTGAGTGGCATTGGCTCTTAATGGACCATTATCTGCTCCTATTGATGCTGATTTGAAAGAGGAATTTAAACACTACAGCTGTGGCCTTTTTTCTCCTCTCCCTTTGTTTAAGTTATGAAACTTGGCTGCCACCTAAGCAAATTTTCTTGTATCAGTGAAAAATTTGGTCAGGCAGACAGTGATACCACTTGTTATGCACCACGAATATTCATTGTTATGCACTGTGAGTATCCATAGAAAAAGAGCCTGTAGACAAATAGTTATACAGTTATATTTGAAACAGATCTGTGGATTGAGATTTGGGTTTGTGAAAAATTCAGAAACCAATCAGAACTGATTCCCTAATCCTCTTCAACGATTCCAAAAACACAAACTGCACCCAAATACCTAGGAAATGGATCCGGTAAAAAAATGCCAAAAATGGAAGAATCTGATCAGGATCAGCGAATCCATGGATCCTCTACAAATCAGATGCGGGTATGGGGCTTGCTTGGGTGAGTCTGGTAACTCTGGTTGGCCTTTTCAGCTGCTACTGTATTATGTTTTCTCAACATATGGGAGATTTCCACCTCTTTAGGAGTTCACCGAAAGACAACATCTTTGGATTGCTCCTTGCAGGTTAGGATCACTGGAGGACATTCTCCTGAGTGCATCTATGACAATGGTAGTTGCTGTTAATTTTGAGCTTGATTTAAGACTGTAAGTACTTCTTTAAAAATTCTGATTGTACTTAGAACCAGTGTTTTAAAAACCGGTGAACTGGAACCGGAACCGGCCAGTTTGACCGATTTGATGGTCGACCGGTTCAAACCGGCCAATAAACCAAACCGGTCGGCCGGTTTATGACCAAACCGCCCGGTTTGGTCCCTAAAACCTAAAACCCCGTAAAGCCTGGTTTGGTCCTTAAAACCTAAAACCCCGTAAAGCCTAAAACCTAAGTAACAAAGAAGTACTTGGCTCATGTTTTCTCATGCAAGTTGGAGTTGTAAGGTGTTTTGGTGTGCAACCGAGGGTTATTTTTCCTTATTAATGCTATTTAAAGAGGTC
>SNQJ01S0001999.1:175693-222727 GCA_010110895.2 Picea sitchensis | reverse complement strand
TGCATTGGATATAGGGGAGGAGGAGGAGGATGGAGGAGAGAGCAGTGGTAGTGATGCCAATCTTGATGATTATGACATGGAAGACTACTGGCAATCACGACTCATGAGCTATGAGATTCTTCCATCTACGGTTCTAGTATCTACCCTATGACTATTTTGTATTTTTCATTGACATTCCCACCTATAGTATTAGTGACTCTAATTTAGTATGTTATTTGATGTTGTAGAGGCCATTTAGAGCCTCCTTGATTATGTATTTATGTTTCGATCTCTAGATATGTATTGCACTTGGTGTCGTTTTGATATATTCATGAGCATACTTTGGATATGTTGTCTCTAATGCTTTGGAAACATGATTTAAAATCTTAAAAATATATTTTTTTTCGTTAAAATTTAAATATTTTATGTATTTTTTTAAAAACCGGTTCATTGAAACCGGTTCAACCGGTTCATCACCGGTTTCGGTTCAGGTTGGACTCTCGACCGGTTCTGGTTTTTAAAACTATGCTTAGAACTTAGCTTGACATCATTCATAAGTTAGAACAACAATAATCATAATAAATTACCAGCATGCAAGATCGCAACACATGTACCCTGGGGAAACCCTATACAGGGAGAAAAAGCGGTAAACCCCAGCAAACAATCCCCTTTTATCGCATTAATAATGTTAGACTACTTACACATTTTCCACCATGAAATTCTGCTTTTAAAGAGCTTGCCAAGTTTACCTAGCCCTGACTGAATGACCTGTAGAATGCTAAAATACTTTGCTGATAAATACCTCTGTTATATACCAGCACTGTGGAGGAAGCTATGCGTTGCCTGGGTGCTCTTTTGCTGCCTTTTCTGGACTGATATACCAGCACTGTTATGGGCTGTTATTGCTACCTCTTATGGACTGATACACAGCCTTTTATGGATTGTTATTCTACCCTGTTATGTACTGATATATGCACCCTCTTACCACTCTGTTATGGACTGATATATGCACCCTGTTACTACTCTGTTATGGACTGATATATCACTCTTCTTCCTCACTGATACGCTGCATAACAATTGTGTAGAAGAGAGGGTCGACCTCTTGCTTAAATAGGAGTGGAGAGGTAGAGAGGAGATGGCTCGAAATAGCCTAGGTGAATGCATGTGTTTACAACTGAACTTAACTCAGCAACCAGATTTAGAACTGAACTTTAACACTTCGTTTAGGACTCGACTTTGACTGGACATGCATGCAAACTACTCAGCATGCACATGACATGCATGCATGCATGCAACATGCAACATGTGACATGCAACAAAAACTTGACAACTTTGACTTTGACCTAGACATGCAAATTTGACATTTACAACTCGACTCTTTACATGGCAATTCGAATTTATTCATGGTGGAAGGTGTTACACGTGCCAACGCACCATTTACATCATTTGCAATATTAGGAAGATTGTTTGTTTCTAGCTCATAGGAATTTTATGTTCAACCTAACTTTTGCTAGATGCCTTGACTTTTGCTCATGGCTCACAAGGCTTGACTAGGCTCAGAGAGGTTGTACGTTCCCCTTGACTTTTGCACTAGACTGTCTATGTTCACAGAGGTTGTATGTTCCCCCTAACTTTTGCACTAGACTGTCTATGCTCACAGAGGTTGTACGTTCCCCTTGAGTTTTGCACTACACTGTCTATGCTCACAGAGGTTGTATGTTCCCCCTGACTTTTGTAGTAGACTTACATATTGAGATTTGTCTTAGACTTACAAGGCTTCTACCTTTGCCTTGGCTTGACTCACAAGATCATATAGCATCTCGTTCGTCCTGACTTTTGGTTTGACTCACAGAGGTTGTACATTCCCCCTGGCTTTTGTCAATACCTCACAAGACTGGTTGATTCTTCAAATCTCTTTGGCTAGCCTCAGGGTGGCCCATATGGCCTTTCATTGGAGAATGACTGTCGATGTTGCCAAATTTAACACTCCCTCTCAACGAGGGAGTCATTCTCAGCCACACCAAGCTTCCCTCTTAGCTGCACAAATTGTCTCTGTTGCAATGGCTTGGTCATGATATTAGCTACTTGCCCGCTCGTGGCTATGTACTGTAGCTTTACAGTTTTTCTCTAGACCAAGTCTCGAATGTAGTGGTACTTCATGTCAATATGTTTTGACTTGTCGTGAAATATCGGGTTCTTTGTCCGTTTTATGCAACTTTGATTGTCACAGTGAACCACCGTCGTCTCGAGCTTGTCACCAAACAACCCAAAAATCATTTTTCTTAGCCATACTGCTTCCTTGCTAGCATCACTTGCTGCAATGTGCTCAACATGTGTTGTACTCTGTGCAACAGATACCTGTTTTTGGCTTGACCAAGAGATCATAGTGGATCCTAAACTGAAGTAGTATCCAAAAGTACCCTTCCGGTCCACTGGGCTTCCTGCCCAATCAACATCTGCATACCCACGCAAAAATAGACCACCACTGGATGTATATCTCAGACCATAAGTAATGGTCCCTCTGAGATATCTCAAGATGTGCTTTGCTGCCACCCAATGTCTCTGTCTCGGTTCAGTCATGAACTGACTCATTGCAGTCACTGCATAACATATATCTGACCTGGTGTGGATCATGTACATCAATGATCCAATCAACTGCCTATACATGGTGGGATCCACCAAATCTGGACCTGAATTAGAATGATGCAGCTTCCTCAGGTTGGTAACCATCGGAGTAGACATGGATTTGTAATCCATCATACCAAGCCTCTTTAATACACTTATGCCAGAAATATCTCGTCTCGTCTTTGCCACACTTCCAAATCTAGGAATTAATGCATCAAGCTTAAGTTTTTCATCTCGAATTTTGAGACTAGCTCCCTCTTACACTAGGCTATTAGCTCTTCATCTCCTATTAGAAAGAGATCATCAACATATAAGATTAGTATAACAGGCTGGTTCCCTCTTACCTTGAAGTATAGATTCACATCAACATCACTTTTCTGAAAACCCAAGCTTTTAAGAAAGCCATCAATCCTGTCATACCAAACTCTGGGAGCTTGCTTAAGACCATACAAGTCCTTCTTTAGCTTACATACATGAGTGCCTTTGTTATGCAGTACAAAACCATTTGGTTGTTCCACAAAGACCTCTTGTTCAATCTATCCATTCAAAAATGTTGTTTTTACATCCATCTGATGTAGTTTCCAACCAAGAACTGAAGCGAATGCAATAATAGCTCGAATGGAGGTATACCTGGCTACATGGGCAAAAGTCTCTTCGTAGTCAATTCCTTCTTTCTGAATGAAGCCTCTGGCTACAAATTTTTCTTTGAACTTTTCCACACTCTCATCGACTGCATGTTTGATCTTATAGATCCATTTGGAAGAGACCACTGATTTGTCCTTTGGCCTTGACACAATGTCCCAGAGATTGTTCTTTAGAATTGACCTGTATTCCTCAAGCATGGCATCCTTCCATACTTGTAATTTATTTGCTTCTGCAAATGAAGAAGGTTTGGCATCACTGATGCTGCTCATCAGTGCAACATAGCCTCCAAACCTATGAGGCCTCTTACTTTCCTTAATTTTTTTTTTGGGAGCAACTATCTTTTTTGCTTCCTGCACTGTTTCTTTATGCCATCCTGGCTTCCTTTTGGCTGGAGGTTCTTCAAGAGTTATTTCCAACTCTTTAGCAGGTTCTAGGGGCTCATCACTTGGCCCTTCACGAGGTTCCTCCCTCTGAACATCTGACTCTTCACTTTCATAAGAGGGTGAAGCAGGCTGAACTGCTTCTAAATCCTGTTGGAGCGCTCTAGATTTCTTGAATGTGGCTTCCTCATGGAAAGTCACATCCATGCTTACCTCTATCTGCCTCTGACCTAGTACATAAATTCTGTAAGCCTTGGAGTTCTCACTGTACCCCATAAAAACACCTTTCTTGCTCGAGGGTTCCATCTTTGTCCTCTTCTCCTTAGGGACATGAATATATACAGGACATCCAAATAACCTAAGATGCCCTACTTCAGGTTTGATTCCTAAGAAGACCCCTTCAGGAGTCTTGTGTTTCAAGATAACATGTGGACAACTGTTCTAAATATACACGACAATGGAGGTAGCTTCTGCCCATAAAGAATTTGGCAAATCTTGGTCAAACATCATGGCTTTTGCTGCTTCACAAATTGACCTGTTTTTCCTCTTAGCAACACCATTTTGCTAAGGGTTATATGGTACAATCAACTGTCTCTTAATCCCTGCTTCCTTGCAGAAATCCTCAAACTGGAGAGATTCAAACTCTCCTCCACTGTCTCTTCTAAGTGTTCTGATGTGTTTCCTTGTTTTCTTTTCAATAAAGGCTTTGAACTCTTTGAACTTATCAAATGTGTCACTTTTTTCTTTAAGGAAATAGATCCAACATTTTCTTGAGTAATCATAAATAGAAATGACATAATACAAACAAACACCGAGTGAGGGAGATGACATGGGACCACATACATCAGAATGAACCAGATCTAAGATGCTCTGAGCTCTGCTGTCACTACTAGGAAATGCTTTCTTTATATTTTTACCTAGCATGCATCCTTTACAAATTTCTTTTTTACTAAGAGAAATAGAGGGCATGCCACATACCATGTTCTGTAGATTTGGAAGTGCTTTGTAATGAAGATGTCCAAGTCTTATGTGCCACAACTCGCTGGAGCTGGTCACATCATGAGCTAATGCTTGAACTGACTATCCTGTCACAATGTACAGTCCTCCTCTGCGAGTCCCAATAGGTTCTGCTGTACTCAAGTGGCTACATTTAGCCCATAGTAGTGCCTTCCTGTCATTGAAGATCACCCAATATCCCTTGTCTTCAAGGGTTGCAATTGATAGAAGATTCTTCCCGAGCCTTGGAACATATAATACTTCATCAACATGAAGCCTAGCCCCAGATTCCAATATGAAGGAGATAGAGCCTACTCCCTCTATCTTGTAACATTTGTCATCCCCAAGCTCAACCTGCTCTGCAAAAGATTTTGTCTTGAAATCTGAGAGGATTTCCTTGTACCCTGTCATGTGCTTTGACGCACCACTGTCTACTAACCAAATTTTTGGCCCAGTGAAAACTGAACTGGATAAGGTAGAAACCATGTAATATTCTTTTCTAGTTTCTTTTTCATTAGGACTTTTCTGTTTTTGTTTGGATTCATCATCCTCAACAGTTGAGGCATGATGTTTCCCTTTCCTTGGATTTTTCTTCCTATACCAGTAGTCTTTAGCAAAATGATCCAACTTATTACAACTAAAGCATTTAATCTTAGATGTATCAATACTCTTTCCTTTGAACATACCTTTGGTGTTTGTCTTCCTCTAAGAGTCTTTCTCGAAAGTGACTTTCTTCTTTCCCTTAAATCTTGATGCCAATGCTTAATGCTCTTTTTTGGTTGGCTTGCTCTTGGTAGCAGTTCGACTCTCCTCTTGGAGGCAATCATGCCATAACCTCTCAAACGTTGGCTGAATCTCTCTCCCACTTACAATGGATAAGAATGTCTCCCATGAAGAAGGAAGACCATCAAATATGGCCTGCACTAAGTCATCATCGACCATTGTGACCCCCGTGACCAAAAACTGATCTCTGGTCTAGGCTATCCTGGAACAGAAAGATGCTACTGATTCACCTTTCACCATCTTCAAATACTTAAGCTTGTGCTTAAGTGTCCTCTTTTGACTTGGAGCCTGTTTCTCATACAGATTCACCAAGGTATCCTTACAGTCCTTGGCAGTCATTCACGAAGTCATCGCTGGCATTATATTGTCTTTGATCGAGTCAAAGATGATTCGCTTAGTCTTTGCTCGACTCTTTTTCAAGGCTTCTCTTTCTGCATTAGTGGTGGGTTCCTCCACTACTGTGGTCACATACTGCTCAAGATTATGCTCCTGCAAGATATTTGTTATCCGGAGCTTCCACACATTGAAGTTGGCAGCTCCTTCAAGCTTATCCTCGGCCCCGATTGAAATGGAGGATGCCATGGACCTTACGCTGGAAACTTAATCAAGCTCGCTTGGATCTGTGTGTACCTTGCTGCTCCACTTTAACAAGCTTAACACACCCTAAGCTTTGATACCATGTTAATTTTGAGCTTGATTTAAAACTGTAACTACTTCTTTAAAATTTTTGATTGTACTTAGAATTTAGCTTGACATCATTCATAAATTATAACAACAATAATCATAATAAATTACTAGCATGCAAGATCGTAACACATGTACCCTGGTGAAACCCTATACAGGGAGAAAAACCTTAGCAAACAATCTCCTTTTATTGCATTAATAATGTATGACCACTTAAAAATTTTCCAACATGTAATTCTGCTCTTAAAGAGCTTGCCAAGTTTACCTAGACCTGACTGAATGACCTGTAGAATGCTGAGATACTTTGCTGATAAATACCTCTGTTATATACCAGCACTGTGGAGGAAGCTCTTTTGCTGCCTTTTCTGGACTGATATACCAGCACTGATACGGGCTGATATTGTTGTCTCTTATGGACTGATACGCAGCCTTTTATGGACTGATATATGCACCCTGTTATCACTCTGTTATAGACTGATATATGCGCCCTGTTACCACTCTGTTATGGACTGATATATCACTCTTCTTCCTCACTCATATGCTGCATAACAATTGTGTAGAAAAGAGGGTCGACCTCTTACTTAAATAGGAGTGGAGAGTTTGAGAGGAGATGGCTCGAAATAGCCTAAGTGAATGCACGTGTTTACAACTGAACTTAACTCAACAACCAGATTTAGAACTGAACTTTAACACTTCAGTTAGGACTCAACCTTGACTAGACATGCATGCAATATGCAACATGCAACTAGACATGCATGCAATATGCAACATGCATGCATGCGACATGCAACATCCAACAAAAACTTGACAACTTTGACTTTGACCTAGACATGCAAATTTGACTTTTACAACTTGACTCTTTACATGGAAATTCTAATTTCTTCATGGTGGAAGGTGTTACATGTGCCAACGCACTAGATCAATACATTTACATCATTTGCAATATCAGGAAGATTGTTTGTTTCAACCTAACTTTTGCTAGATGCCTTGACTTTTGCTCATGGCTCACAAGGCTTGACTAGGCTCACAGAGGTTGTATGTTCCCCCTAAGTTTTGCACTAGACTGTCTATGCTCACAAAGGTTGTACGTTCCCCCTTACTTTTGCATTAGACTTACATCTTGACTTTTGTCTTAGACTTACAAGGCTTCTACCTTTGCCTTGGCTTGACTCACAAGATCATATAGCATTTCGTTCGTCCTGACTTTTGGTTTGACTCACAGAGGTTGTACGTTCCCCCTGGCTTTTATCAATACCTCACAAGACTGGTTGATTCTCCAAATCTCCCTGGCTAGCCTCAGGGTGGTCCATATGGCCTCTCATTGGAGAATCACTGTCGATGCTGGCAAATTTAACAGTTGCCTGCAATTATGATCTTCCCAAAGGGATTTCACTGCCTAACTGAAGGCCTTTCAAGATAGCTAGTGCCTCCGTGTGATTAATTCTTGAAGAGCCTATTCTCCAGGTGATTAACACAGGGGTTTCCACCTGGGTCAGGGATTATTCCTCCAGATTCCAGATGAGGCAGGGCCTGGATTAACTTTTGTTGTTCCAGCAACGAATAAGGTATGTAAAGCCCTGTCTTTGATCCATTTTCTAATGTTGTCTGGGTCTTTCTAAGCGTCATTGATAGGAGTTTATGTTGTGGTTTTTTGGTGGGATGATGCCCAATTGAGAATTCCCCACTTTTGTAATTTTCCTTCTCTTCCATATTGTCTATTGCTCCGGGTTCTCTGTAGTTTGGTGTTGTTGATTCTCTCAGGAGATTGATTGCTGCCTCCTTGATTTGACATGGGGAGAGGCCTTTGCTATTGAAAATTGATTTGTTTTCGACCCAGCCAGATTTTCCAGAAAAAAACCTGGGGAGGAGTTCCTATATTTTTTTAAGAGCGTTTTTTTCTTTAGTGAGTAGGGATATTCTGAAATTTACTTGGAGTTTACTGAGTCTCTAGAGAATGGACCACTTTCATATAAATGCTTCTGAAAGAATAAAAGTCCAGACCTCTTTGGTGAATTTGTATTCAAAAAACAAATGAGAAAAGGAATCCTCATGTGATTTATACTAGGGGCACATAGATGGGCCTTGGATCCCTAGAGTCTGAAAATTCTCTGCCCCTAGTAGCTTTTAATGAGCTAAGAGCTAAAAGAAAGTATGCTTCTTTAACTGTATAATCTCCCTTAGGTCTCCATGCTCTGGAGTGTTCTAGATTTTTTTTGGATTGGGGCACATCCTTTAGGGTTTTATGAAGAAAGCTTAGGAAAGTCTTTTCGTTTTTCCACCTCACCCAGTGTGGCCACTCTTCTGCCCAGACAGGGATCTGCAATGGTGGTGATACTCTTTGTGAAGCCTGTCTGCCCATGTATTCTCTGAGGCTCCTCCTTTTGGCATCCAAAACAGGGAATTTTTCATTAAGGGGAGATCCTGACTTATGGCTTTCCAGGATAGGGAATCTGAAGGGAATGGCTGGCAATAGTCTGTAATTCTTTTTCTATGTACTGAGTTGCAATATTTTCTTATTGCAATTTCCTTCTACCATGAGTTTTCCCCTGTTGTCAGCATCCACAGAAGCTTGGCCCCTAGTGCTTGATTTACAGCTGAGCAGATGATATTTATTATTAGCAGCTTAAATTTTTCTACATATCTTCAGGAATAGTATCTTTGAAGTTGGTGCCTGTATAGTCGCATAGTTACTAGACGAGAGTATGAGAATGTTATGTTTAGAATCTATTTTTTTCGGCAAACAACATGTTTGAGCGATAGTTATCATGTTTTCAGCTCACCTTTTACCCTCTGCTAACTTCTTGCACTCCATATTGTTAACATGTGCCGCTTATTATCATAATATAAAATATATAAAATTAAAATATGTTCTGAGATTAAGATGTGGTAGTAAATGTCTATATAATTTTAAAATCTTGGGGACAACATATCAACAAAAATCAAATGCACCAGTCCTGTAACTATCAAAGGGATGTACCACATGAACAAACTTATGCAGTTGATGTGGTAGTACATATTTTTATTTTTCATCAATGCTATCTAGGACAATGAGTTTACTGTTGGTTGGTTCTCTTCTCAATGGACAGTTTCTTTGCTGATATTTGTATGTATGAGGAGAGGCCTGGTGGTCTTTTCACCTATGAGGTTAAAGATGTCATTTATTTTAAAAGGAAAATAGGCATTTTGCTTGAGTTTACCTACGATCTAACAGTCTACTCTTGTGTATGACATTTCAGCTCTTTGCCAGTATCTGCCAATGGAATTCCTACAGGCCTAGATGTAAATTTGTCCTGCGTTCGGTCACCATGTGCTTCAAAGGAGGAGCAGAGTGCTGGTCCTGGACATACTACTATGGCTGATATTTTGAAGTCAAGTAGTTTGTCACAGTTGCCAGCCCAACCAGAAATCACATCAGTGTCTCCAACTTCTTCAACAGTGCCAGGTCAGCCAGCACCCAAATTTCAGCAGCAGACCATTGTTTTGACACCAATTTCTGCTCCAGGTGTCTGTTCCTCACTACCGGATCCTGTCTATGTACCCTCTCCTGACGTGCGAGTGTCTGGTGTAGTTGGAACAATTAAACGTGTACTTGGCACTGTGGGAGCGCAGCGGGGAACAGATGCCCCATCAACTTTTTCTCCTTCATCCCTATCAGAAACATTGCAAACCAAGTCCAATCACGCAGATGTATCTAATGGCGATGCTAAAGTATCTGCAAATAACTCTGATTCAGCTGTTGTAAATCCTGCAATGGATGATAATCACTCTAGGAAGTCCATAACATCAGATGGTGACCGCCTATTTGAGCCAAAGCCCCAGGCATGCATATCTGTTACACATGGAGCTTCTGCTAACAATCCTTCAGTTATGGGGAAGCAGTATAATAGCAGGCCTCAGCAACAGCCTGTTGGTCCTCAGAAAGGTACACAAAGAAAATAATGCATTTACTTTGTTTGACTTTACTTTGTGTGCATCATGAAGACCTCTACCAGTCTATTCCTTTTATTGATCAACATCTTCAGTGAGTGTTATATCCCTTTTAATATTCAAATATTGCCTTGTTCTGTATTTTACTCTTTCCGCAATAACTTCTTTGCAAGTTGCTGTTTTTGTTTGTGGTCTTTTATACAACAATCAACTATATGTCCAGTTAAATTTTTAAACTCAAAAAAATCAGTTATGGATTTTGTGATGTTCAACATTCATCATAGCCTTGTAGTATGTGTTTATTCTATATTTAAATTGTCTTAAGTGTTTTGTAACTGATGCAGAGTTTGCTTTTCCTTCATCGTTGTACATAACTTTGATTTTGTCTTTAATATGGAAACTAATTTGTTATTTAACATTATACTCCTAAATAACGTCTGTTGTGAATTGAATTTAGTTCATCAATCTTGAAAAGAAGTTTATACTGTCTATACATGTCATAGTCCAAGTTATAGTATTAATTACAGGGTTCTTTATGCCGTATCTTGCTATGATGCATTGGAGGTTCAAGATGTCAGATCCCTACATCTGGACAGTTTGTGTAAATACTAAAAAGTCTAAATGTTAGTTAATTTTGCATAAAATTGTGATGCAAATGGCTTGCAAGATAAATGGAAAGATATCTGAAGGTTTCATCATTAGAAATTTCAAGGAATAAACTTCCTTCCTGTCATCAAATTTCACAGGTCATTATAGGAAGTGCCACATAGATGGTCAAGTCTGAACATTGATAAGATTCATTGCTAACTGTTTTATTCCTCTGAAATGATTTGTTTTGCCAGTGACTGTTTTATTTAGGGCACACTGATTTGGCTATTTTTTCATTCTGCGGCCTATAGTTGTGTTAACCAAAATTTACTCCATACCTATTGATGCCAATGCTTAATCCTTGCATGGATGGCATGGAGTTACCTTTGGGTGTCTGCCACTGACTACAAATCTTCTTGCATTTCCAACTTCCTTCCCATTCCCTAGCCAGTTCACCTTTGGTGTCAGCCACTGACTACAAATGTTCTTGCATTTCCAACTTCCTTACTCCCCATTCCTTAGCTAGTTCTAGCCCTCTTATCGGGCCCCACAACTCTTCCTCTTTATTTGAAGCCCACCCTATACTGCTATAGTTGGTTGCTGTTGCTTCTTAATCGTCCACTGGGAGTCCCTCCTATTCCAGCTATCCAGTGTTTTCTGTTGAAGCTATTATGTGTAAATGCAGCACGTAAAATCCTAGATTAATGTTTGCTGACCGGACTGTGGTTCTAGGTTGCATCCAAAAACAAAAGTGTCAGGATTGTGATTGAACTTCTTCAATTCCAGCCTCTCGACTTGTAGACTCCCTTCTAAATGGACATAAGATAAAGTTTAGGAGCCAACTCACTCCCTACTTCTCAGTCTCTAGGCACTTCTTCAAAAACTGCTCCATTCCTGGTTATCCACACTGGTCTGGGGAAGAACTTTGACAAGAACCTTTACATTATTCTATATATATTTTCTCTGAAGGCCAAATTGGTAAATCTCATCCCATCCCTAATTAAGGTGATTTGGTGCATTCTGATCTAGAATATAGGGAAGATGTGATTATTTTGGGGATTGTAATGACCACACTAGGGCCACCAGAGCCATATTCATGAGGTTACTGAGCTTGAGCTTTGTCTTCGTGAACATGATCTGGAGAACATCGGGCTGAACAGAGGTTCAACAGATGATTTCAATCCAGTTACTGCAGATGGGAGGTATCTTCATCAAATGGGAGTTGAATGGCCTGTTGGTTCTTCATGGAATCTGTTGCTTTCCTGAATTTGGCACTTGCATTTGCCTTTCTTGTAAAGGACCTACTAGCGTAGTTGTTATGTATTTGCCAACATCTCTCTTTTTTTTTCCCGGAAAAGCAGTTTCTTTGCTATTCAATTGAATCAAAGGCAACTTTCCATTACATAAAGGCTTTGAAGCCATTGCAACATACTCATTATGAGCTTAACATGTCATTTATGGGAATTGAACCTGGGTGGGGAGGATAACAAATTCTTCACAACCATCCAAGCTAAACCCAATTGACTGCCAACATCTCTCTTATCATCATATCTTGGACTTTCATGTCTTTAACTAGGTCACTCTTGCTGATCATGCCTTTACCAGCCTTCACTTTACTTGGCCCCTCTTTAACCTCCTCTGCTTGTTTGCCTCCTAGTTCTCCTCACATCAATATTGAGTTTGATTACTCCCATATCCTCACTTATGATGTCCAACTGTCTCAGCTTTTATCCTCCCCACGCTGTTACTGCAAAATTTGATTTTTGGTCCATTAGGATTCCTTTTCACATATCACCCACTTTCCTAAAGTTGTCTGCCCCATTAGTTTTGTTCCATGGACAAGTGGTATGACCTCACTCATCATCTTCAACCATTTCTAGCCACTCAAAAAGAGCATTGTTGTCTCCTTTGACATAAGAAACACGAGTTTCTTGCATCAAGGATGTACAAGCTTTTGTTTGCACATCACACCTCTTCTAAGGTTTTTTGGACCCTTTCTCCCAAGAAAACCTCTCTTGATATTGATCTACAGTATTGGACTTCCCATGCATTTACTCTTTATGATATCCCCGGTCAATCTTCTCGATGCATCTTGTTGACATGATCATCATGTTGACTTGTTCTCTTTGGAGCTGAGATCTAGGGCCCTAGTTTAATGCCTTCTGATTGGGCTTGCATTGAGTGAGTAGTGGCTCATGCTAGAACAAATAATTCGACGCAAGTGGATGATCCCATAGGCTATTGTGCGGTTGAGTTTGGTGCCCATCCCATGTGCCTTGAGAGTATTTTCAGAGTGGCTTCCTTTCTTCAGAGGTTTTGCAGCACAATTGATTCAGTGTTAGGGCATGATAGATACCCTTATCTGGCCATTTTCCCCTCAATGGAGACCACCTTTACCCCCTTAGGGCGAGATGATGTTATTGGTTCTTGGAGGCCTCCTCTTTGCTCAAGTCCATTGGCATATCCATCAAGTCTCCAATCCCCTTCATTATTCTTTATACACTCTTGGCCAATTTCTTCCCCACCATCAAGAGGTTAACGAGGCAACAAGGATGACATTGATTGACAATACATACATCCTACTTGGATCTCTAGTTCCAAGGTTCATGGATAGCTTTTTACCTCGAGTATTATCCAATGTTCCACCAAGACTCCGGGACGGGGGGGCGAGAGACCGGGGAGATGCACAGCGGGGATGTGTGGAAGCACCCCCAAATTTTAGGGATTTTAGGGAAATGGGGGACGGGGGGATGTCACATATAAACTTGAGGAGCATGCACCCCACCTTGGGGGATGCATCCTCGTGGAACACTGGTATTTTCTACAATGAAGGGATGGTCTTATTATAGGTCTTTGATTATAGTCTACATCAATGATCTCATGGGCTCAGATCATTGATGAGACTCGTCCCCCACCTCGAGTAGTTGTGTCTCCCCGCGTCTCCCCAAAAGGGGCATGTGGGGAAACGACTCCCCAGGCGACCCCTCGTCTCGGGTGTCTGGGAAACGTGGGGATTGTGCACCCCACCCTGGTGGATGCGTCCCTGTGGAACACTGGTATTTTTTGCAGCTAAGGGATGGTCTTATTGTACACCTTTGAGTATACTCTACATCAATGATCTCGTGGCCTCAGATTCCCACTCAGACAATTTAGTGTAGGCTCTTGTCAACTTTGGATTAAGTTTGAGTATTGTATCCCACAGGAGGAGAGGCTTTGCTAGTAATGCCATTTGTAGGGGGTGGAATCTAAGAAACATTTAGTTTTTCAGTAACTTCTTCTATTCTCATATACTATGAGATTAGAGGGAGATACCATTGTCTATTCTAGGATTTGAGGAGATCCCTATCCACCTTCATTCGATTTCCTGACGAGAGATCTAGCTCTTTACATGCATGAGGCTTTTACTCTCATACAACAGGCCTTGCAAGTTTCTCCTAGACCTGCCTTGTCAAGTCGATTATCTCCTTTTTTCAGTGAGGTTTTAGTGCTTGGTGACATTAAGCGACCTACAAATCATTTGGTGGTTGGCACAACAAGCACCATGTTATTGAGTTTTTATTCTTTGGCCTCAATTATTAGGAGAAGATTTGCTGGTGGTTTTCATGCGCCTCCTAATGTAGATCCATCTTAACTCAAGATCTTTTAAGCATTGAGATATTTGCATTCTATTTATTTTTGATCCCTCTCAATGTTTAATAGACCCGAAGTTAGGATGATCTACGTTGGGCAGACAGTGCATTGGGTCCATCTCAGTCGTTTATGTCGTGATAAATACTTCTTCATCCTCACTCTTCACCTCCACCCTCATCTTGTCTTACTGACATCTAACAAGTCTTGCACTCTTCGTTCTTCTTTCTTTGATGTACTATTTATTTAATTTWATTTTATGARTTTCATGTTTTGTTTTGTTTTATCTTTTCTACATGTTTCATTMCCACCTTCCTGTTATCCTTTTTTGACTTCAACCACCATCGAGAAAGCTACTTTTAAATTGAGGAGTTAGTAAAGCGGTTAATTGTTTAGGGCTTCATTYCGAGTTTCTTAAGCATTGTGGATCTTGTTTACGTTTCAAATCTCTTCAACGACACAGTCTGCTCTGGTTTCCTCCTTAGTCTCAACTTCATAATCATCCTATTCACAAGTGAGGGGATTTCTCTAATTGAGGTATCTTCTTGACCATCATGATTGGGCATACTTTTGCTAAACTTTATGCTACATCTATTGACATGCACCTTTCAGATTAGTTGAAGGGGAGGGATAAATACTATGGTCAAGATAGGTTTATAGTCGAGGTGATTGTTAATTTTCTCTAACCTAGCACTTGATACTTAGATCCAAATAATATCACTTTATTAACTAAATGTACAACTAGGTTTTAACCAAATTAATTAGCGGAAGCATAAAATTGAAATCATACACATTGCACTAGATATCTCGGTAAACACCCTTGGAAAAACCCCCAAGGGAAAACCAAATCTGAGTTGATTTAATTAATGAAATCCTTGGGCTCCCATCCTGGGATAATTGCCAATCCGAGGAAAATACAATGTAGCAAATAGCCTAGCCTCCTACTTGGCTGCTATCTTCCTTGCTGCCCCTTTGCTCCTTCCTATGACCCTACCCACTCACACTTGGATGAAATGCTCTTCACCCAATCAATGAGATCTCCTCACTCTGTGTGTGACACAAGCACATGAGCAAAGAGTCCTACTTTGCTCCATTGTATTTTCTGTGTGACTCATCCTCTCATTTAGGCTGCCTTTTATTATGTTGAGTTAACCTAAATCCAAAACCCTAGATCTCCTAAAGTGATTTAGGGTTGAAATTAGATCTCACCGTCACTTCAGATCTAATGGCTAGGATTTAATCAACTCACTTAAGTTACTAATGCCAAAAACTTAGGCATTTGACTTAGTCACATTAATTAAAAAGGTCATTCACTTTAATTATTAACTCATAAAGTGAACTTCCTAAGGTTTTGAGAGGTCATACAGACGACTTCCACATGCTAGACACTGAGTTGTGGAAGTACCTGTCAGATGCTAAATATATCAACACTCTCTTATCGAGGAAGGTACTTCTACCTCTTGGAGGTGGCTCTGTCTTCGTTGTCAGATTTGCTACCATGGTTGCGCTCCAATTCTCCTGATTGGTCGCTCCCTTTGAAATGAAAGCTATCCCTGCCATCTCGCTCGAACCCTTCTTTGAAGACTTCCCTTTGATCATGCTCCTAGAAGCCTCCTGCTCCTGAAAATACTACATGGTCATCTCGTATCATGACTCCTTGATAGACTTGGAAGGCTGCTCCTTCCCACTTGAACCTGAAGGCTAACTCCCCTTGAGTTGCTCAACCTTTAAAGCTACTCGCTCCGTGTTCTCTGCCACTTTGTTGCTTGCCATTGCTTGCATAACAACTCAATAAAAAAAAAATTCGCTGCTCGGATCCCTGTTGCTTGCTGCTCGCTGCCCAGACCTGCCCGAGGTTGATCGGATCTACTCGTTGTCCGAGGGTACCTGGATTTTTGCCCTGCTGCTCGGAGTTGCTCAAACCTTTGTTCGTTGCTTGATAGTTTTTCCTGCTGCCCGATGACTTATCTGTGATGCTCAGTATCTTGCTGAGCTTCCCTACAACTCTGTTGACCTACTGTCTTGCGTGGCATGCTGACCTGGCAGCCTTGCAGCTGGCTGTCTCTGTTGTTGGATGGCTTGGCCGACTGGTTGCTGGCTGTCGACCCTTTCTCAATCAACGAACTCACCTGCACCCATCTCCTTTGTAGATCTGCCGCTCCTCTTCTGAACACACCACTTCCCCACGTGTTGTCTACTGCCACAACGTATGCGGTTGTCCACGGTCAACTCTCCCAACTTCCCACGTGATCGTCATCGTCCAACTCAATTGCTCGATCCACTTGTTGTGCTGGTTGTTGTTCAACGTCATGCTCGATTCACAGATCAATACTCAACAAACCACATAGCTGTCACTTTAGCAGTCCGTATGGCGCATGACAACTCTGATACTTTTTTTTAATTACCTCACAACTAACCTTGCAGCTTAAACATGTAATAAAAATTTCGTGCTGAAAAATAAAAATTTCCCGCAACAGAATAATGTTCTTAGTGCAAATATGGTTTTCTCAGAACTGCAGCTCTGATACCACATTAATTTTCTCTAACCTAGCACCCGACACTTGGATAAAAAAAACCACTTCACTAACTAAATGCACAACTAGGTTTTAACCAAATTAATCAGTGGAAGCATAAAATTGAAACCATACACATAGCACAAGATATCTGGGTAAATAACCATGGAAAAACCTCGAAGGGAAAACTAGATCCAAGTTAATTTTATTAATTAAGTCCTTGGGCTCCCATCCTGGGATAATGACCCAGCTAAGGAAAATACAATGCAACAAATAACCTAGCCTACCTGGTTGCTATCTCCCTTGTTGCCCCTTCGCTCCTTCCTCTGACCTTGCCCACTCACACTTGGATGAAATGCTCTTCACCCAATCAATGAGATCTCTACACTGTGTGTGACACAAGCACATGAGCAAAGAGTCTTCCTTTGCTCCAATGTACTTTTTGTGTGTCTCATCCTCTCACTTAGGTTACCTTTTATTATGTTGAGTTAACCCTAAATCCAAAACCCTAGATCTGCTAAAGTGATCAAGGGATGAGGTTAGATCTCACCTTCACTTTAGATCTAATGGCTAGGATTTAATCAACTCACTTAAGTTACTTATGCCAAAAACTTAGGCATTTAACTTAATTAAACTCACATTAATTAAAAAGGTCATTCACTTTAATTATTAACCCTTAAAGTGAACTTTCTAAGGTTTTGAAAGGTCATACGGATAACTTCCACATGCTAGACACCGAGCCTATGTTGAAGTACTTGTCCAATGCTAAATACATCAACAACGATTGGGCAGAGGTCTTTCAAGGTTTATTGTTGGGTTGTTTATTTAGGAAGGCTTTTGAGACACTTCTTATTTGAGATGCTACACACTATTGGAGCTTTGTAAATTCTTATAGTTGCTATATACGAGACCATGAGACAAAAGTGGGTCATCTTTAGGCCATCCGAGGTTCTCAAACTATTAAGACCACTATTGATGTGGAATGTGTATGCTAACTCTCTCCTATTAATGTTTGGTGTCAATATTGATGAGTTGGAACAATTTCTCAATGAGATCACACAAGCTTATGGTGGCTTTACTTTTACTCTTCATCATGTTTTGATCTCATTGCTCCTTTTAAGGATGTCCTGGCCCATTTGGCCTCTCCCCATAAGGATTGCAAAGATAGTTGGAATCCTGAGCTTGCTTTTGTGATATTATAACACTGGCAGTGAACCTTAGTGAAGCTAAGATAATGATCATCACTACTACAATAGACACTATTTAAAGAATTGAAGAATTCTCTTATAGAGAACAACCAAGGAAGATCAACACCTCATACACTTCTCTAGGAGTGCATTTTACAAGACCCTCTTTTAGTTTGAGACTAGCTTCACAGTTGTGATTGTGAAAGGTATACACCTCTTTGGTGATGCTTGAAAGACATCATTTCAAGCTCCACTTTTAGGCTACCTTATACAAGATGAGTCTTTTTGATATGTAGTAAACTCACAATTATGTTTAACTTGGAGGTTTGGCAACCTAGTCTTTGACATGTTGAGTGGACCCATTGGAGAGTTCAGATTACTATGCTTCCTCRCATTATCCATTATCGTTATTCTCTATAAGAGAATTGAAGAATTCTCTTATAGAAAATAACCAAGGAAGATCAACACCTCATACACTTCTCTAGGAGTGCAGTTTACAAGACCCTCTTTTAGTTTGAGACTAGCTTCACAGTTGTGATTGTGAGAGGTATACACCTCTTTGGTGATGCTTGAAAGACATCATTTCTAGCTCCACTTTTAGGCTACCCTTATACAAGATGAGTCTTTTTGATATGTAGTAAACCCACAATTATGTTTAACTTGGAGGTTTGGCAACCTAGTCTTTGACATGTTGAGTGGACCCATTGGAGAGTTCAGATTACTATGCTTCCTCGCATTATCCATTGTAAGTGAACTATCCCTAGTATATTGTTAAACTAAAATTTGAGACCTAACCACTTCCCTTGGAGTGTGCCTTTGGCTTACTTCTTATCTACACAAGCTTTGGCCATAGGGTGATTATGCCTCAGGATGTGACAGAGTAACCCTTTATTGGCATTTTTCTATGAGAGGGTCTTCTCTTCCATTTGCGCAGAGACTTGGCTAGTTTCTCAAGGCCTTCTTGCCCTTCTAGTATTCGAGTATATGGATTATTATATGGATTATTTGCTTCCCCTCTCTTTTATTTATCTAGAAACTCCATATCTCCCCCTTTTGAAGATCAATGTTGTGATTATTGTGATCAAAGTGGGTATTTACAAGAGATTAGTTCATACCTAAGTCACGAGACACATCCAAAACTCCTGTGTGTTGTGTAGCCTGTGTTGTACATGACACATTGAGGATACATGTTAGACACGTGCTTATCACGTGTCCTATTCATGGGACATGTGACAAACACGTGTTTGACATGCGCCCTCAGCGTGTTGTGTCCGACATGTAAGATATGCGACACACAGGAGTTTTGGACGTGTCTGACACGCGCCCTCAGTGTGTCCTGAAAGCATGACACATGCCCTGCACAGAAAAGGACCCGAGCTCATGTTTACTCATGCAAGTTGCAGCTGTGAGGTGTTTTGGTGTGCAACTAAGGTTATTTTTCTATTTGAGAGTAGTTCCAACCTCATTGGACTTCACATGGAGAAAGTAGAATTTTAGGTCCCATACAAAATTCAATAGACTTAACAGTTTTCAGGATTTCAAGATTGGCAGGGTTGCAATGTTTCCACTGGATTCTATCATGTACGAGGGTATGGATATGGCATTTAATCAAGAGCACCAAGCCCTTTATGTACCTCGATGTTGGTGGCATTGATTGTTGAACTCTTCTATCACGACCCTAGTAAAAATGTACTCTTCACTCAAGTATAAACTCTTGTGTTGAACTCTTCTCTTTGTCATCGTGTTCGGTGACTCAATGGTGTGTGTGCACACCAAACTGTCTTATTTACAGGTTGAGAGAAGAGTGGTTGAAGGGAAAGACAAAGATGTGGGATGTGTTTTCCGATGATATGGGTTTGGACAACAGTGTGGAGTTGGCATTAGCCAACTTGGATCTTAATGAACCAGTGCTAGAGCCGATCACTTTTGATGATGGTGATCCTCTTGCGGGGTCATCCTCCACATCAACATATGCACATATTGCATTGGATATAGAGGAGGAGGAGGAGGTTGGAGGAGAGGGCAGTGGTAGTGATGTTGATCTTGACGATTACAACATGGAGGACTACTGACAGTCACGACTCATGATCTATGAGATTCTTCCATCTATGGTTCTAGTATTTGTTAAATTATCAAGCTTGATATAATATGTGGATTATTTCTTTAAATTCTTCTACACTTTGATTCTAGCTTAATATATTTCAACAATACAAAACTATATAGATCCACAAGCATAAACATGAACAACACATATACCCTGGGAAAACCCTATACATGGAGAAAACCCCCAACAAACAATCTCCTTTTATTGCAAAGATAATGTATGATTACTTACAGACATTCCACCATGAAATTCGACTCTTAAATGAACTTGCCAATATGACATTGACCTCACTGTATGACTTGTAGGTATAGCAACACCTTGCTATCCTTTCTCTGCTGAAATATACCAGCATTGTTACAAGCTGCTTGCTGTCCTTTTCTGCTGTCTAGCACCAGCACTAATAGAGGAGCTTTCTGTTGTCTAGCACCATGCACATGTCATGCATGCATGCAATATGTAGCTATGCAGCTTTATGCAACTCGACTTTTACAACTTGACCTTTTACAACTTGAGTTTAACAACTCATTCAACTTGACTCTTATACATGGCAATTCGAATTTCTTAATGGTGGATGGTGTTACACGTGCCAACGCACTAGATCAATACATTTACATCATTTGCAATGTAAGGAAGATTGTTTCTAGCTCATAGGAATTTTACGTTCAACCTAACTTTTGCTAGATGCCTTTACTTTTGCTCATGGCTCACACGGCTTGACTAGGCTCACAGAGGTTGTACATTCCCCCAGACTTTTGCACTGGTCTGTCTATGCTCACAGAGGTTGTACGTTCCCCTTGAATTTTGCACTAGACTGTCTATGCTCACAGAGGTTGTACGTTTACTTTGACTTTTGCATTAGACTTACATCTTGACTCACAAGATCATATAACATCTTGTTCATCATGACTCTTTGTTCGACTCACAAAGGTTGTACGTTCCCCTCAACTTTTGTCAATACCTCACAAGATTGGTTGATTTTCCAAATCTCCCTGGCTAGCCTCAAGGTGGCCCATATGGCCTCTCATTGGAGAATGGCTGCCGATGCTGCGAAATTTAACATACCCTCTCAACGAGGGAGTCATTCTTAGCCACACCAAGGTTGCCTCTCAGCTGAACAAATTGTCTCATTGGAAATGGCTTGGTCAGGATATCAACTATTTTCTCGCTCGTGGCTATGTACTGTAGCTTTACAATTTTTCTCTGGACCAAGTCTCGAATGTAGTGGTACTTCATGTCAATATGTTTTGACCTGTGGTGAAATACCGAGTTCTCTGTCAATTTTATGTCACTTTGATTATCACAGTGAACCATCGTCGTCTCGAGCTTGACACCAAACAACCTAGAAACCAATTTTCTGAGCCATACTGCTTTCTTGCTAGCATCACTTGCTGCAATGTACTCAACCTCTGCTGTACTTTGTGCAATGGATCCCTGTTTCCTGCTTGACCAAGAGATCATAGCGGATCCTCAACTATAACAGTATTCAAAAGTACTCTTTCGGTCCACTGGGCTTCCTGCCCAGTAAGCATCTGCATACCCATGCAGAAATAAACCTCCACTGGATGTATATCTCATACCATAGGTAATGGTCCCTCTGAGATATCTCAAGATGTGCTTTTCTACCACCCATTGTCTCTGTCTCGGTTCTGCCATTCACTGACTCATTGCAATCACTGCATAGTATATATCTGGCCTAGTGTGGATCATATATATCAATGATCTAATTTGTTGCGTATACATGGTGGGATCCACCAAATCTGAGCTTGTATTAGAATCATGCAGCTTCCTCAGGTTGGTAATCATCGGAGTAGACATGGATTTACAATCCATCATACCAAACCTCTTTAACATATCCATCGTGTATTTTCCTTGTGCCAGAAATATCTCACCCTGTCTTTGCCACACTTCCAACCCTAGGTAGTAATGCATCGAGCCTAAGTTTTTCATCTCGAATTATGAGATTAGCTCCCTCTTACACTAGGTTATTAGCCTTTCATCTCCTGTTAGAAAGAGATCATCAACATACAAGATTAATATAATAGGCTGGTTCCCTCTTACCTTGAAGTATAGATTCGCATCAACATCACTTTTATGAAAACCCAGACTTTTAAGAAAGCCATCAATCTTGTCATACCAAACTCTGGGAGCTTGCTTAAGACCATACAAGGCCTTCGTTAGCTTGCATACATGAGTGTCTTTGTTATGTAGTACAAAACCATCTGGTTGTTCCACAAAGACCTCCTGTTCAATCTTTCCATTCAAGAATGTTGTTTTTACATCCATCTGATGTAACTTCCAACCAAGAACTGAAGCTAATGCAGTGATAACTTGAATTGAGGTATACCTAGATATAGGGCTAAAAGTCTCGTCATAGTCAATTCCTTCTTTCTGAGTGAAGCCTCTGGCTACAAATCTTGCTTTGAACTTTTCAACACTCCCATCGGCTGCATGTTTGATCTTATAGATCCATTTGGAAGAGACCACTGATTTGTCCTCTAGCCTTGGCACAATGTCCCAGACATTGTTCTTTAGAATCGACCTGTATTCCTCAAGCATGACATCCTTCCACACTTGTAATTTATTTGCTTCTTCAAATGAAGAAGGTTCGACATCACTGATGCTGGTCATCAGTGCAAGATAGCCTCCAAACCTGTGAGGCCTCTTACTTTCCCTAAAATTTCCTTTGGGAGCAACTATCTTTTTTGCTTCCTGCACTGTTTCTTTAAGCCATCATGGCTTCCTTTTGGCTAGAGGTTCTTCAAGAGTTCTTTCCAACTCTTAAGCAAGTTCTAGGGGCTCATCATTTGGCCCTTCATGAGGTTCCTCCCTCTGATCATCTGCCTCTTCACTTTCAGAAGAGGGTGAAGCTGGCTGAATTGCTTCTGGTTCCTGCTGTATCTCTTTGGATTTCTTGAATGTGGCTTTGTCATGGAAAGTTACATCCCTGCTTACCTCTATCTGCCTTTAACTTGGTACATAAATCATGTAAGCCTTGGAGTTCTCGCTGTACCCCACAAAAACCCCTTTCTTGCTCGAGGGTTCCATCTTTGTTCTCTTCTCCTTAGGGACATGAATATATACAGGACATCCAAATATCCTTAGATGCCCTACTTCAGGTTTGATCCCTGAGAAGACCTCTTCAAGAGTCTTGTCCTTCAAGATAGCACGTGGACACCTGTTCTGAATATACATAGCAATGGAGGTAGCTTCTGCCCATAAAGAATTTGGCAGATCTTGGTCAAACATCATGGCTTTTGCTGCCTCACAAATTGTCATGTTTTTCCTCTCAGCAACACCATTTTGCTGAGGGTTATATGGCACAGTGAACCGTCTCTTGATTGCTGCTTCCTTGCAGAAATCCTCAAACTAGAGATTCAAACTCTCCTCCATTGTCTGTTCTAAGGGTTTTGATGTGTTTCCCTGTCTGCTTTTCAATAAAGGCTTTATACTCTTTGAACTTATCAAATGTGTTACTTTTTGCTTTAAGGAAATAGATCCAACATTTTCTTGAGTAATCATCAATAAAAATGACACAATAGAAACAACCACTGAGTGAAGGAGATGACATGGGAGCACATACATCAGAATGAACCAGATCTAAGATGCGTCGAGCTCTGCTGTCACTGCTAGGAAATGCTTTCTTTATATTTTTACCTATCATGCATCCTTTACAAATTCCATTTTTACTAAGAGAAATAAAGGGCATGCCACATACCATATTTTGTAGATCTGGAAGTGCTTTGAAATGAAGATGTCCAAGTCTTCTGTGCCACAACTCACTGGAGCTAGACGCATCATGAACTAATGCCTGAATTGATTGTCTTGTCACAACGTACAGTCCTCCTTTGCGAGTCCCAATAGGTTCTGTTGTACTCAAGTGGCTACATTTAGCCCACAAAAGTGCTTTCTTGTCCTTGAAGATCACTGAATATCCCTTGTCCTCAAGGGTGTCAACTGATAGTAGATTCTTCTTGAGCCCTGGAACATATATTACTTCATCAACATGAAGCATAGCCCCAAATTCCAATCTGAAGGAGATAGATCCTACTCCCTTTATCTTGTAACATTTGTCATTCCCAAGCTCACCCTGCTTTGCAAAAGATTGTCTTGAAATCCGAAAGGATCTCTTTGTACCCTGTCATGTGCTTTGATGCACCACTGTCTACTAACCAAGTTTTTCGCCCACGTGATAACTGTATTGGATAAAGTAGAAACCATGTAATATTCTTTTCTATTTTCTCTCTCATTAGAAGGACTTTTCTGGTTTTTTTTGGATTCATCATCCTCAACAGTTGAGGCATGATGTTTCCCTTTCCTTGGATTTTTCTTCCTATACCAACAGTCTCTAGCAAAATGACCCAACTTATTGCAACTAAAGCATTTAATCTTTAGATGTATCAATACTCTTGCCTTTGAACATACCTTTGGTGTTTGACTTCTTCTGAGAGCCTTTTTGGAAAGTGAGAGCCTTTTTGGAAAGTGACTTTCTTCTTTCTCTTGAATCTTGATGCTAATGCCGAATGCTTTTCTTTGGTTGGCTCGCTCCTGGTAGTAGTGCGACTCTCCTCTTGGGGGCAATCATGCCATAACCTCTCAAACATGGGATGAATCTCTCTCCCACTCACACTAGATAAGAAGGTTTCCCATGAAGAAGGAAGACCATAAAATATGGCCTGCACTAAGTCATCATCATTCACTGTGACACCTGTGACCAAAAGCTGATCTCTGATCTGGGCTATCCTGGAACAAAATGATGCTACTGATTCACCTTTCTCCATATTCAAATACTTAAGCTTGTGCTTACGTGTCCTCCTCTGACTTGGTGCCTGTTTCTCATACAGATTTACCAAGGTATCCATATAGTCCTTGGCAGTCATTAATGAAGTCATCGTTGACATTACACTGTGTTTGACTGAGTCAAAGATAATTCGCTTGGCCTTGGCTTGATTCTTCCTAAAAGCCGCTCTCCCTGCATTAGAGGTGGGTTTCTCCATCAATGTGGTTATATACTGTTCAAGATTATGCTCCTGTTCAAGATTATGTTCAAGAGGTGGGTTTCTACACATTGAAATTGGAAGCTCCTTCGAGCCTATCCTCAGCTCTGACTAAAATGGAGGATGCCATGGACCTCACACTGGGAACTTGATCAAGCTTGCTTGGATCTTTGTGTGTACCTGCTGCTGCACTTCAACAAGTTGTTTCACACCCTAAGCTCTAATACCATGTTAAATTATCGAGCTTGATATAATATGCGAACTATTTCTTTAAATTCTTGAACACTTTGATTCCGCTTAATATATTTCAACAATACAAAACTATGCAGATCCACAAGCATTAACATGAACAACACATATACCCTGGGGAAACCCTATATAGGGAGAAAACCCCCAACAAACAATCTCCTTTTATTGCAAAGATAATGTATGATTACTTACAAACATTCCAACATGAAATTCTGCTCTTAAAGGAGCTTGCCAATATGACTTTGACCTGACTGTATGGCCTGTAGGTACAGCAAAACCTTGCTGTCCTTTCTCTGCTGAAATATACCAGTACTGTTACAAGCTGCTTGTTGTCCTTTTCTGCTGTCTAGCACCAACACTGATACAGGGGCTTGCTATCCTTTTCTGGTCTGATATACACCAGCACTGTAGGTGTACTTTGCTGCCCTCTAACAGATAGATATGCAGCCTTCTTACTCTGATATATATGCTGCCTTCTTATTCTGATATATCAGCACTCACAGCCTTCTACTCTTTCTCCCTCACATTGCATAACACAATGATTAGAATGAGGGTGGAGCTTTGCTTATAAAGGCGTGGAGAGGAGAAGGATAGTGCTCAAAAGTAGAAACTTGTTTGCATGTTTCGACTTCAGCTTGAAATAGATCTTGGACAAGAGACTTCACTTAGTACGAATTTAGAACTAGATTTGAGACTTCAATTGCAACTTGCCCTTGACTTGGAAATGCATGCGAACTAACTCAGCATGCACATGTCATGCATGCATGCAATATGAAACTATGCAACTTTATGCAACTCGACTTTTACAACTTGACCTTTTACAACTTGATTTTAACAACTCATTCAACTTGACTCTTATACATGGCAATTCAAATTTCTTCATGGTAGATGGTGTTACACTTGCCAATGCACTAGATCAATACATTTACATCATTTACAATATAAGGAAGGTTGTTTGTTTCTAGCTCATAGGAATTTTATGTTCAACCAAACTTTTGCTAGATGTCTTGACTTTTGCTCATGGCTCACAAGGATTGACTAGGTTCACAGAGGTTGTATGTTCCGCCTGACTTTTGCACTAGTTTGTCCATGCTCATAGAGGTTGTATGTTCCCCCCGACTTTTGCACTAGACTGTCTATGCTCACAGAGGTTGTACGTTCCCCCTGATTTTTGCACTAGACTGTCTATGCTCATAGAGGTTGTACGTTCTCCTTGACTTTTGCATTAGACTTACATCTTGACTCACAAGATCATATAGCATCTTGTTCGTTCTGACTTTTGGTGTGACTCACAGAGGTTGTATGTTCTCCTTGACTTCTGTGAATACCTCACAAGACTGGTTGATTCTCCAAATCTCCCTGGCTAGCCTCAGGGTGGCCCATATGGCTTCTCATTGGAGAATGACTGCCGATGTTGCCAAATTTAACAGTATCTACCCTATGGCTATTTTGTATTTCCATTGGTTTCCCACCTATAGTATCAATGACTCTAACTCAATATCTATCTACATTGTAATACATTTTGATTTTGANTCTCATTGGAGAATGACTGCCGATGTTGCCAAATTTAACAGTATCTACCCTATGGCTATTTTGTATTTCCATTGGTTTCCCACCTATAGTATCAATGACTCTAACTCAATATCTATCTACATTGTAATACATTTTGATTTTGATGACTTGATGAGATTGAGAATGCTGTAGCTCATGGTTCTAGTTTCTTGTGTGTTCAGTGTTTGTCATTTGATCATCATTGATGTTACAATGTATTGCGTTACATGTTTTGTATCATTTAAATCTTCTAGTTTCTAACAAAATATGAATCTTTATGTCTATATTTCGTTTTTGTATGTGTAATTTTCAAATCTTTTTCATATATATATATAACCGTGTCCTCCGCGTTCTGTTTCCAGGGTCGTCGTGTCATGTGTCGGACACTTGTATTTCTGTGTCCTTTGTGTCTCGTGTCATCATCTCAGGTGACTTAGGTTCATACTATTGATTGGCGTTTCGTTTTCGGATGCATAATTTGTCTGCTATATCTTGATGTTGGCCCATTTGCTTAATGAGACGATTATCTTCAGGTGCTTGACTGAGGCTGCTAGATTCATGAATCTGCTTCTGTCTTATTTTCATTTTGGGAGTGTGAAATGCTCCACGGTTGTGTTGCTGATATGTACACTGTTTTGACACCCGATAGATGAAATAGATTGAGAATTGCTTGTACCCACACTCTGTCTAAAGCTCAAGGCCCTGGTCACATTACCAACTTTTTCACCTCAATCAAGGGTTCTTCAGCCTTGGATGCTAGGATGACTTTCTCTTCCACCTTTATGTCTGGTACTTMGATGGCTTCGAGGATTCCTTTGCAAGTTTCTATCAGTTTGAGCCATAATTTAAATGACATTGTTCGGGACATCCTCTGGGACCATTTTAGTGTCATTGATACTGATGTTACTTCTGAAGTTCTGATGCAGAGGACGACTAGGCAAGGGTCTACTCTTCCCTTAGGTATCTTACATTACTAACTATTTTTTGTACTTGGCTGTGTRCTTCTTTATATTTTAGTGCATAGTCTACATTATTGTTAACCTATTTCATATTAATTTTGCTTCAGTGTTCAGGAGGAGTTGCTTCTAGCACTAGTAATATTGTTGTAACTTGTAAGTTGTTTAGTATTTACATGCTTTAGTCCCATTGACCTATTCTGGTTGCACCGAGAGTAGTGAGGTGCTCTACAGCCCAGTATGGGGTAGATGTTAAGGCGTTAGTGATGAGGTGTTAGATGATGTGTTATGTGATCTGCTTAATTAATTAAAAAAAATAAAGTCCACTTAATTAATAAAAATAAAGTCAGCTTAATTTAAAAAAACAACAATAATAACAAAAAAAAGAAATAATAAATAAATGCGGCTTAGTTAAAAACAACAATAACAAAAAAATATAAAATAAAATAAAATAAAATGAAATAATAAAAAAATTACACATTAAGAAATTGGATCCCTCTCGGTGTTTGATAGATCCGGGTTTAACATGGATCTACACTGGTTATTTGTGAGTTAATATAATTCTTTATTTCTTTCTTAATAGCTTCCAGATGCCAACCTACCCTTAGAAAATYRCAATAAATAAAAAGGTGTGCCATTGTTTTCTATTCCTCTTGCCAAGTGTAAACTTCGATGGTCTGTTTTAGCTCCTGTATACTATTTGTCAGTAACCTTTTTTCCAGCAAAATCCACACAAAACAAACTCCTATAGGAAGTTTCTTGTATCAATGGGCTTATCCTCAACTCGTGCTTAGAATTTGCCTCAACTATCCATCTTTGGAGGAGTCTAGCTACTCATTTATGTGATACTCTCCATAATAAGCATCTCTTTTCCAAACTGGACTCTCGTCACTCATTCCTATGAAGTGATGCCATATCTCTCCCTCATGTTCTGATTCCTAAATTCCCTCATCTTTGCCACTTACCAACTTTGGTCCTTGCCACAAATTCTTTGTTTGGATATTGGTCAAGCATGCAATATCTTTCTTTGTTTTGATAAACACATGCATTAACTCTATACCTTCAATACGTGCAAGGCTTTCTCCTTGCCCGAGGATGAGTCCAATATTTCTGTACCCTTTCCTACCACTTATTTGACTAGGTCAATCTGACTACATACTAATTTCCACATTGATCACCATTCTAGCTTTGGATCCTCTTTGTAAGAAATTCAGTTGATCTAATTTTCTATAATACTTGCTCAAGAGGACCCTCCCCTAGTCCTATAATAAAAGTGTATATGATCTCTAACTTTTGTTGGTTGCCAAACCCTTTGCAGTATTGTCACTCTTGACCCATAGGCTCTTGTTCTTATTCCTCCAGACTCTATTCCAACTAACCCATGCATGTTTACTCCTCTCTTGGATCACCTCACTGAGACAAGACTATTGAGTACTTAGAGGAGGCTTCATCCTCCCCAATTTGACTGTTGAGAATATGAGTTATTGGTCTTTGAAGAGCCATTGGAACATTATTGAGGGAGGGATGTGACTTGATTGGGCTAATTTGGTCCTTTACGCCTCAGTGTTTGCCAGAACCTTTTCATTTCTTCCCGTAGTGCTATCTCAATGCATACTTGTCATCCACAAATGGCAAGTGGTCATATTGTTAACCACCTTTTATGATGACGACTCCTTTCAATCATCACCTCTTCTTTTTGGGGGTATCGAGAGCTTTCTTCAGAGTCCGTACCATTATGATATATAGGTTTGGGGGATTGTGGTTGTACCTGCCTCAAGCCCTTAGAAGAAGAGAAAGCTGTAGTAGCCTCACTGCAAACCTGGGCTTCTAATACAAGCATGCATTCACAACTAGACATTAATCACCGAGTCTAGAAAATCAAATATCCTTGTCATTGTCAACAAGAAATCCCTATTGACCCTATTACAAGCATTTTTCATTTTTAAAGGCTCCTTTTTTGTTTGCATTCACAGAGTGCACTGCCTCCTGCATAATGGTTATTCCATCTCCTATATACTTGTTGGATATAAATTCAAACTACACTTCTATGATGACCCTCCCTAGTGTGCTTCTTACCCTATTTGAGATTACCTTTATAACTGCTTTTTAGACCATCTTGCACATAGACATGGGTCCGAACCTCTCTCAAGGGGGATCTTCATTCTGTTTTAATATGAGAGCTTTCAATGTGGAGCACTGATTAAGTATTTTCTCCTACCATGTTTCCTAGTTGACGACCTTTGCTATTCTTCCTTGTGCACAAATGCTATTTTCTCCTTGGCTTTCTGCTGGGGCACATCCCTGCTTCATTCCTTCATACATCTCTTTATCCTACACGAGCCCTTTTATAAACATAAATGCTTTTGATCTACCTTTGGATCACCTTTTTGCTATGTTGAACTGAGATTGTATGCGACCACACACTTTTGGGATCACCTTTTTGCTATGTTGAACTGAGATTGTATGCGACCACACACTTTTGGGCAGAAGCCCTTTCAATGTTCTTTTCTATGCAGTATTGATCTATTTTTGGTCAACTGGCCAGCGACACCTTTTTGTATATTATATTGTACTATGTAAAGCACTTGCTTAGGCTGATTTGTGGACCCAAGCAGTGTCCTTCAGGAAGATCAAAATTGATTGATTTTTATTGTAATATTCTCTGTACACCTGATTGGTTTTTGTGTTAGGCAATGGGTGAGAGCTAGAGTTCATTGTACTTTTAAAACGGAGTCATAATCTGTATCAGCTTTTAAGCTACCAATTATCTGTGTATTTCTATTATTGTGATTGTTTCTGGTACATTTGCTTATTTCAGCTTATTGGTGTGATTGGAATAATTTGGGGTATGCATTGTTCTGGTTTAGTTTAACTTTAATGCTGATTTATTCCTTTTCTAACTTAGCTTTGCATCTCTGTTACCATTAATATTTAGGTGTCTAAGTCTAAGTAAGAGTATTGTACATTCAACAATCCACCAGTCTTTGGGCAACTTTCTAAGCTCATCTTCTGTGTTGCCTTCCCTGCGAGGGTCTTCTTCCTCTCTCTGTTCCCAAAAGTCATCTCCTTCTGCTTCTTTCACCTCTGTGCTTGGGTCTAGGATTCTGTTGAAAGTATCCCCATGTTCAACCCATTGAGTCCTTAAAACCTTCCTTTGATTTCTCATTGTTGGAATTCTTCTGCCTTCTGTTGTGGCTTTTTTCCCAGTTTTGGAAATATACATATCTCTAACAATTTATATTTGAAAGGATTCTTTTCATATTCCAAAGCCTTTTTTGCCCTTATCTTTCGCCGGAAGTTCAGTTTAGTGAAAAGTTTGGATGCCCCTTGTTGGTGCCTGCCTATACACAGTTTTGCAAAACTGGCCATCAACCTCCTTTCCCTTGTCTGTTTCATTTTCTTAAAAGTTGCTAAGCTTGTTGCTAATCATCTACAGAATCACTGAGTTCCAGAATTTGGAACGTAAAAATGGTAACTTAACCCAGACCAGGATGTGATGATCTGCCCGCTCTTATTGAGGGTTATATACTTGTTTCTGAATTTCAAGAGCAGACCAGCCCCAGCCATGGTGTCAAGATCATTATGAAATACTTCTTCACCTATCTTCTTTAGAGAAGTGAACTTGCATAAAGAATCCTCTTCAAGTCAGAGAAGTTTCAATAACTCCACTCCCTTAACCAATGCTTCCTAAGTCCACTGTGAACTGCCTGAAGGGAACCGGCCTGTCCATCTGCAAATCAGAGTTATCTAACAAAGTGGTTTCACTAACCAGTTCCAGGGCCTTATCCCACTCTTGACAAAACTAGCATTAAGGCGTGTCATCCTGTGTGCCATCCTGTGCGTCTCCTCCCCACACACAATCACTCTTTCTCAATAGATCCTTCAAAATTTTCATCCCTCAAGTTGAAGCATTTGCAAAATTCCCGAGGAAGCTCAAAAATCTGTATCAGAACCCTAACTGTCAAACCTTTTTCATAATTCCAATTCGACGATTCTTGTTGCAAGAAAAATTTACAGCACATTCTGCTTCACTCATCTGTAGCGTCCCCTATAGTGACTAGTGATGATTTGTTAGAGGAGACATTAATTTTGCATGTTAGTGTTAACTTAGATATGATACTTGCCAATATTACGGTTGAAGGTTCCTCTACATTAATTGCTTTAGTGGTTAGAAATGGAATTTAAAATCATTACAAATGCATTATTTGGGTATTATATTTTTTCTTTGACAATTTTTGTTTTCCTATACAGCAATTGGACCTAACATGGAGTGGAAGCGAAAGCCCCCTAACCAGATTACTGCATCTAAGAACCCTGGAGTAATTAACAGCAACACAGGTAGTGCAAGTGTTGCTGAAATAAGTACGCCATCTCTATCGCCACCCAATGCTGTAAATGTAGATGATGGAGCTACCAAGTTGCCGGAAAAACTGGAACAACTAAATGTTCGGAATGATCAGCATCTAATCCTTCCGAATCATCTACAAGTTCCTGAAGCTGCTTTTATAGGGCTCAGTTTTGGAAGCTTTGGAGCATTCTTTGGATCTACTTTAAGCACAGAGTTTGGCAAGGGTGGTAGTGACAAGAGTTCCACCCCACTGTCTGATACATCTCAGAAAACAGAAGATTCAAATGAAGAACCCTCTTCAAGGTTAATACAATTTTTTGTTTCAGTGTTGAGTGGGGCAAAATGAGGCATTATAGTTCTTGTTTATTGAAATAACTCAAAATGTTAATCATGGGGAATTATTGCAGGACTTCAGACCCAAGCCCAGAGTCTCCAAGTGAACACCAAGAACAAACATCTCCCAATGCAGATCAGAGCTTGTCTTCTGGTATTGACATTACAGATTCAATAGCAGCAAATGGGGTTTCTCAATCCGATCCATCCAAGCAAGATCGAGTTGTACAGTTGGACCCTCAATATTCACCTGTTGAAACTGCTCCAAGCTATGCAAGTGTTGGGTTAATGCCTCAGATTATGGGTAGCCAATACCATTCTTATGAACCTGCCTTATCCAGCCCACTTGATGCTTCTCGGCAACCAGGCCTTGTGGTATTTCTTACAGTTCCTTGTTTCTGGCATTATGGAAATGGCATTGATATAAAAAAGCACATTGTCAAGAGTCAATTTTTTTAAGGAGAGCTTCCAATAAATGTTGAAAACAGGTCTATTTAAAAGAAACTAGATGTACATATAACTGCTCATAATCAATTAATAGAAATAACAATACATTTTATTAGTAATCATAACTTTTTTCTGGCTTGCACATTCCTTCCTTGACGGGCCTGTGAGCTTTGAAACTTTTGGTGGTATCCAGTCTCTTTGGTTAAGTAGCATCAAGTGCAAGTCATTTAGGTTAGGTTAGTATGTTGTAGGACTGTAGTTAAGCATTTACCCCACTGAACATAGCATAAGTTTCTTTTTCCTTCCCTTAAATAACCAAAAAAATGAAAGAATGAATCAATGAACAAAAATATCTGAAGAGAATGCATTTTTTTCTTCCACTGAACATTGCTCTGTTTAAAAGCAGATAACTTGAATCAATTTTGCCTCAAACTAGTTTAGGTCTTGACAACTTATTCTGCACATTTTTATATTTATTGCACCTTTGCATTGCTTTTCTAATGTACCTTTTGTAAAATAATAGGTAACTGAATACTAGGCTTTTTTGTACTACCCATTGCATTGCTTTTCTTATGCAGCTTCTGTAAAATAATAGATGACTGAATTCTGGGCTTTTCATTACTACCTCAAGGTGAAAGTGCTTTTTCTGTCTTGTCCTTTCTGTACATCACATTTGTGATCCTGACAGTTTTTTATGTAGATGCAGCAACCGTATGATCCTTCAACAAGCTGTTACAGTCAATTTCTCAGACCTGGAGATGGAGATGCTCGCTTTAATCCATTTGCTGGAGCAACAGCCATGAGCAAATATAATGGGAATGCTACATTTTTATCAGGTCAAAGTGTATCGGCATCGCAGGAGGTGCCTGTACTGAACCCATGGCCTAATGCTCTATTTTTCAGAAACAGTGTGTACTTGATTGCGTATACTTGGTATTGATGCTGGTGTGTTATTATTTTTCAGACTGGAAGCTCTGCAGCAGTATCCTCTGCAGGTCCTACAGCTCCAGGAACACAAATGGCGGGAGTTGCACAGACTACTGTATCATTCCCTCAGCAGCAAATGCATTTGTTTCCCCAACCTGGTGGTGTACATATTTCTCACTTCCCTCAGTACATCCCTTATCCTCATCAGTACTTTTCACCATTTTACATTTCACCACCTCCAGCGATAAATAATTTTGCGGGCAATATAGGATATCCCCAACCTTCCACTGGTACCAATTATCCTTTGCCTTCTGGTAATTCGTTCCCTTCAGCAGCTGCTGCTATGAAGTACTCACTGTCCCAATTTAAGCCAATGACTGGTGGCGGGAACTCTTCTCAGACAGGTTTTCCTGTTGGGTATGCTAGTTATACAGCATCTCCATCTGGCTTTTCTGCAAGTCCTGCTGTCACTGGAGGGAGTCGATCTGGCTTTGAGGAAAACAAGGAAACCAATTTGTACATTCCCAGTCAACAGGTTCATCCTTTTCTTAGCCTTTAAGGTCTGATATGGAAGTATTTTGACGGGAGAAGTTAATTCAAAATTGCATGCACTATATTTTATTATACTGACTTTTCTTTGTGGGCAGGTTGACGGCTCTGCAGTTTGGTTTCGGACCCCTCAAAACCTTTCTGGCATGCAATCAAACTCATACTATAGCTTGACAGCACAGGGGCAAAATGTGGCATTTGCACCTACACAGTCTGGCCATGCAGCATATGCTGGGTTATATCACCCTGCACAATCAGGGGTGGCCCAAAATTCACCTCAGTTGCTTCAGCAATCAGAGCCATTAGGGGCAGCTGCTGGTGGTACTAATTCCCAGACAGGGGGTTACCAGCAATCACAACCAGGTCAACTGAACTGGAGTAACAATTACTGACATTCAGAAGATGTTTGATTCATTGATTTGCCTTAGCATAATACAGATTTTCAACACTATCCAGTCAATGTAAACTTTGAATTGCAATGGTTGTGGGGACTGCCTCTGGGCCTGAGACGAGTGTACATAAAGTTCAGCAGAACTTTTAGGTTAAGGTATCTGAAAGAAATTACAGTTCCCATAATGAATTGGATGTTATGTCTCAATCTCAGAACTTCGCTGGAATTCATTTTACAGCAAGGCAATATTCCCAGGCTTGGTATTCCAATTGCATGGCTGTTTCATATTTGACCTTCCTTTAGATGAGGTGCAGCTTTTTACTAGGGTTATTGCATGTGTCATGCTTTTTTTCAATCGAAAGCATGAATACAAGAGTTTGATTTTGTTCCACAATTTCATCACTGTAGGGTGAATTTTGACAATGGACACATTATCAAGTGCACCAGTAACCTGATGTAACTGGAGTAAGATAATTTAATTCAAGTCTCAAAATCATCAGTAAAGTTTTCCATTTTTTCTGTGTTTGCTAAAACCATGACAGCCCACACATTATCAAGTGCACAAGTAACCTGATGAAACCAAAGTAAGATAATTTAATTCAAGTCACAAAATCACCAGTAAAGTTTTTTTATTGTCTGTGTGAATACGATGCAACCCATAGCATAAATTTAATTCAAGTCACAAATCACCAGTAAAGTTTTTTATTTTGTCTGTGTTTGTGAATGCAATGCAGCCTATAGCATAGCATTTTATGTTTAAATGCTTCTGTATTTGATTTTGGGTGTTAAAACACCTGCTTTGTTATTAGGTATTTAATAATTTTACTGTGTTGATTGTGAGCTAATATATAGGCTAGTTGTCTTTGAAGGAAATATATATATTAGTTTTTCTTCTTGTTAACGGATTATTCAAAAGCAGTCGTTGGCCACAGATCGGATTGATGGGAAATACTCTTCCATGGATACTCTTCAGTCAATTTATACCCCAGATTTATTATGGTGCACCTAAGGCTGCTATTCAATGATCTTTGTGAAACTTGTGAATTGACCTGAAAGACACCGTTGGTATTCACTTGTCTGATTCATGAACCTCATCATACACATTACACATTCATTTTATGGCAATGGCTTACAACCTTCAAGACATCTATTCCCTATTGGTTCTTCCAGAATAATATGAAATTGCTGGCGGTTGGTGTGACCATCTTATGCGCAATTCACAGCCACCGTTTATACACCTGTTTGTGGAGCAATGCAAGTTTGTTTTCAAGTCTTTGTTATTTACCATGAATGCACCATTTATTATGTCTACAAAGAAGCAGCTCAGAATTCCCTAACCACTTCAGCAATTATTTCTTGTAATGTAATGACAGGCTAGAAGGATAAACAGGTGGGATTGTGGAGTGTCTCGGAGGAGTCTTGGTTTACTTGGCTTGCGCACTGTTGGCACTAGCCTAGAGTTAATAGTGGCAACCGGCTGGATTTGAACTGGGGCCTTGCCTAGGTAATCCTTATCGGTGACCGATTCTCCTAAATTAAAAAAATAAAATGTTAAAAGTGTTCAGAGTTCTCTAACCACTTTAACAATTATTCTTGTAATATTTAAGACGGTAGTACTTTCTGATAATGACACTTATTGGTGCCTAGCAAAAAATCAATGTGAACTTTGGAAAGAAACTGGAAAGAAAAAGTCAACTACAAAGGTAAAGTTGTTCAGAGGTAGCATCTTTTTTTTGGAAAAGAATGCAACCCCTTTAGAAATTTTCTTATGTAACGTTGTTTTTGAATGAAGTGTTTTATGATATATTTGGACACCAAAATTCCTTATGAATCGTTTCCAATGAATCATTTAAAAAAATAAAATGTTAAAAGTGTTCAGAGTTCTCTAACCACTTTAACAATTATTCTTGTAATATTTAAGACGGTAGTACTTTCTGATAATGACACTTATTGGTGCCTAGCAAAAAATCAATGTGAACTTTGGAAAGAAACTGGAAAGAAAAAGTCAACTACAAAGGTAAAGTTGTTTAGAGGTAGCATCTGTTTTTGGAAAAGAATGCAACCCCTCTAGAAATTTTCTTATATAACGTTGTTTTTGAATGAAGTGTTTTATGATATATTTGGACACCAAAATTGCATACAAGATCGTTTAATGGTCATTTAAAATAATATATATAAATTTGTACCCATAAAATTGAAGAAATGATCAAACAAACAATAATGGATAATGGTCATTTAAAAAAATTGAAGAAATGATCAAACAAACAATAATGGAGCAACAAAATAATTCAGCAATACTACACATCAACTTTATCATTCTTAATACCAAAACATATATTTATATATGTGCAAGAGCTATATCATGAAACGGCTATATCATGAAACGATCAGCTTCTATAATCACTCAATCTCTCTACAATTCACTTAATTAATATTATCTGTCTCAAAATATTCCTTTGAGATATGATCATATCAACAACAATTAGTCTAAAAATAGTACAATTGAATCTCTAATCCAACATTCCCTCCCCATAATGTTCATTTGGAGAGATTTCAAGATTATCTTTGAATTTGTAGAACTTGCCCTTGGGTAGTGCCTTGGTGAAAATATCTGCAATCTGCTCTTCTGTTATGCAATACATAATCACAAGCACACCTTGTTGAACCAAATCTCAAACAAAATGATATTGTATATCAAGATGCTTGGTCTTGTGAAAAATTGAATTCTTAATCATTTGAATATCACTTTGATTATCACAAATCAACTGTGGGTTGTCCCTGCTGCTCATGTAGATCCTTCAAAGTTTTTCTCAACCACACTACTTCACAAGTAGCTATAGCTGTTGCTTTGTACTTTGCGTCTGCTGTGGAGAAAGAAACTGAAGGTTGCTTCTTAATATTCCAAGTAATTGTTGTTAAACCCATGTTGAATGTATACCCCGAGGTAGATTTTCTGTCATCCATACAAGTTGCCCAACTGAATCTGTGTAACCAATCAATCTGAAATCATATGTGTAACATTCCCTCCGTTTACAACCTAAAGACGAGCGACTACAACGAAGTAGTATTTTAAAAAAAATGCTAAACAAGGTTACCAAATTATCCAGTACGACAATCACATAAGCAAAAACAATTAAGATACCATGATGACAAAATGTAAATGATCTAATCTTAATCAACATCACTATATTCTTAATCAACATTATCTTCACAACTAGGTCATGATACAATTGTCCAATAGCATTTTAATAGGTCATGTGGAATCACTAATATCAGATCACACAAAAGATAAAAGAATAACAATGACTACCGGCCCAACATCCTACCTGCAAGGTTAGGACCTTCAAGACACGTAGTCAACGCTCAAAGTCCATGATTCCTCTTTTTGACCATTTAAAGTCTTAGGACTGACAACTATTCTCACAAACATGAAGATATCTATGCCCATTATCAATCTAATTTATAAATCAAAACTAACATCTCTTGTAAAAATTAATATTCAAACTTGCTAATTACAATTCCAAATCATCAATAACAATTAAAAATCTAACAAAAGTAACCAAAAAAGAATATAACTAGGAATGATATACCATACTCCATTAAATTATCAAGATATCCCTTGAAGCTTGTTACTACATTCTATGATTCTAATGGATAATAATTTCTACAAAAATCATCTTTATTAAGTTCATATTTTACGCAATATGTAACAATGGACCTATATTGAACATCTAACATATTCGTGTATATAGAAGAAAGTGGTTCAATAAAATGCATCAATCTTCTTGGTTCCAATCATTAAGAGTAAACTTGACAAGATTATAAATTGTTATTTGTTTACTGAGCGCTATACAACAACGTTACTATCTTCACATTAACAAATTTAAACTATCAATTCACCTACGCAACTGCATATACAGTTCACCATAATTTGAAAGGAGTGTTAATAATAGTAAAATAAAATTTCTATCTAATTGAGGGGAGAATGATTAGAGATCATTAATATCATCAACCTAAAATATTATTATTTCTCCAATAGATCATTAATCTACATCAATTCTTTTTTATCAACTAAGCTTGAAATTTACTATGCCATCATATTAATATGATTTATAAATATAGCTAAAAGAAATCTTTAACTTATCTAATAATATCCCATAGCTATTAAGGCCTACCAGGCTCAATGTACATCTACCTCACAGATTTATAATAACAAAGTATGAAGTGGCAACCTACAAAGGGACTTGTTGGTGCTCAACCAAGAGTAATATTTATAAAGGAGAATCGATGGCGCACGACGAAGAAGGAGAATCCTTGATCTACGCCTTTGTTAAGCCTTTGCTAGATGCAACTGACGGTTAAACTTCGTCTGTGATTACCGTTCCTTAATTCAAAATTTCCAACTAGAGTTTAATCATTAACGCTGGTTAAGCGTAAATTTAGCGCTAACATGGTGAGAAAGGAGAACTCAAAAAAGAGTCGACTAGATGCTTAGCATTCCTGTCTGGTCGAAGTGCTCAATAAAATATACAACTTCCTAAATAGTTCGATCAACCCTTAGAATTCTTCGATAAAACTCATACTGAGATTTTTTCTTTTCTGGTAACTATTCACGAGGAGAAGAAAGGAAGTGCTTATATTCAACAAAGTATCATAGATGATCCAAATTATGAAGACGATGTAAGGCGATTCTTAGATTGCAGAGCAGGATTGTGTTAGTATCAATAAATAAATAACATAATTGTTGGGTAACTCATTGAAATGAGGGAAGGGTAGGTGATATACAACTTGAGTGGGTCTAATTGTTAAGAACATGTGTTTCCTCTTAAGAGATCACATGTTCAAATCCAGACAGATTATTATTATTATTATAAATAAGATTAGAGTAGAAAATAATATTTCTACTAAGTACACAGGGGTCCCAACTTGATTGGTTAACTTCAGAACAAGAGAGAGGTAAGGTTGTTCGACTGGATTTTTGGATTTTTTTTTTCGAAAGTATCAGGAAGGTCGAATGTCATGGAGGCATAGATCATATGTTTTTCTTTTGGGCTTCATTCGTTATGTACAACACTTTCTTGTACATTACTTTCCTTGATGAAATTCTTCTCTCTCTCTTTCCTTCTGAGTAGAAGAACCATTATAACATAAACTCGCAACTTTTCAAGGAATCTGATAATATCAAACTAGAAATTATAACCCATAAGGATACCATCTACGCGACAACGAAGCGCTAGATATAGCAGATGACTGTGCCCACAACACTGTGAAGCCTCAAATAATAGGATTGATGGGGACTTGAACAAAAACGTATAAAACAAGGAAATCGATAAATTTTCCAACGACTTCTCAATAGAAAATGAATCGTTATACCCATCGCTCAAAATAATCTGAAGGGTTTTAAAAATCAACTAAATAGTCAATGGTTGAGTCTAGAATCCAGTAGAACTCTAATAAGTAGAATTAATTTCATAAAATTACCAGGCCCAAAATTATGAGGCCAATCACTCTCAGACCCCGAGAATAAAACTCCACGCCTTCTTTAGGTAACAGATCTAAAGAGAAAATAAACTCAGGGTTGGAACCTTGCGCACTCAGCATTGGAAATCTACACTAGTCTCAGGATTTCCATTCTTCTTGAAATATGGCAATATTTAGTAGAGATCTTACTTGAATGAGATTAGTGTTTACTTCAATTGGGCGAGCTGCAAGACAGTGTACTTAAAACTTGGAAGGTCTGCGAAGAAGAGGTTGGTACATTCGTTTTGCGCATGTGTATGATCAGTTAAGGGTTAACTGTGACCTTTTTTTGGTTACAGGAAAATGATGTTGTAATTTAACCATTTTATACAAGAACTAAACAACACAATTTAGATGCCAGTTCAATATTTACTTATCAAGTGATATAAATATAATTTAATTATAGAATACAATATTCAATCAATCATTCGAATTATGACACAATTACATTACATATTCTATGCAGAAAATGTCTTGATTTACATCCTCTAATGTATGCATGACAGAACAATGATATATAATGTTACAAAAATTTATCTCGAATATTCCCATCGCTCTAAGATTATAATAACATCAATAATATAAATTTCGGAAGGAGTCTTGATTCTTATAAGCTTGGGTCTAAATTACAATCAATATATATTTATCATTCCACAATTATCCACACAACTACAAAAATACTGTATCCAGAAGATTGTTGATGCTTAAGTTGATCTTCAAAATTTGAAACTTGCGCAGGTTCGTCTACCTTTGCCTGCTAATCCAATGACTTCATCGGTACCTCTCATCGGTACCTCTCAGCCAATGCTAGGGGTACTCTTCTTCCCCCTTATCCCCCGATCCACAAAGAGCCACACACAAAAAACCCAACTCAATAACACAAATTGCCCTCGCAGGGAGAGGCTTCCACCTATTGCACAAGTTTGCAACCCAACTCTTTACAAGTAAACTAGTATTTTTAGAAGCATAACATTCATCCAACCATAGGGTCCTTTCTCTCTTCCTCACCATTTCTTTTATACGAAAAGTTACATTGACACATGTCCTTCCATGCACAATTAAGCAATTTTAAATAATTAAATTAAGGATTATTCACCCACAACACATGTCCCATTCTCCCCAAGTTGCACATGTTAAATCCCTTTTTATTTTATTTAATTAATCATTTTTCCTCACACTCCCCAATTTGTTCCTATTTTTCCTCCTAGTTGTCTCTGAGTTCCCCAATCCCTTCTTTATTGTGTCCCCTCACTAATTTCAGTTTGAGTTTGATTAGGAGTCTTCTTTTAGTTAGGATTTAGTGGTTGATTGACTTATGATACTAACTCTAGGTTGACGACCTATTCTCTCATGATTTTATTTTCTTTTAATTATTATTTTTTATTTATTAATTTCTTGCACACCTGTGCACATAACTAACTTTTGATTATTATTTTCCTTTTACTAAATTTAATAGGTCTAACTTCCTTTAACCCTTTTTATATTTTATTTAATCAACTAACTTAGACTTAAACTCATTGTTAGTTTTCTAGTTTATATTTTAATAATCAATTGTATGCTCTTTTCTAACAAAGTTTAAGCATTTTTATTTTATTTTCTAGGCCTTCTAGATTTTTATTGACTCACAATTTTGTTTACGCAACATGCACTTCAAGACGCACTTCCGTGCTCCATGGCTGCCACTCACCATTGACTAGTTTGGAAGTTTGTCAGACACTTGGAGTCAACACTCCACTGGTTGACCTTGTGAGAGACTAAGGGCTTGTCTAAGGAATAAGATTTCGCCTTATTGCACGCCCCTTAGAATTCCTCGTGAGCGACTGTCTCAGTTTTCCCTCATGACATCATGAACCTATTTGAATAAGGTAATCGTTAACCTTCACGGCGAGAGTGCTAGTAGGTTGTGACATGGATGCTGCCACACCTCTCCCTCATCTATTTGGTTTCTGTGTATGACCCCTTTACTCCATATGTGATTTGAATTAGCAAGCGTCATCAAGTCTGCATCCAGTGACAAAAACTATGTCAATAATCCATATATATGAAATCCATACTGAACTCATCATTATAATATATGCAATAAATCATGTACTCAAACAAAAATACAAGTCCACTCCCTGACTCAATCCGAAGTCCAAGGAAGTCTGTTGATGCCATCATCATCCTCAACCTGTCACGTTTTTTGCACATTTAGGAAACCTCATCATAACACCTGCCAATATATACATCTAGAAAAACAACATATAAATCTTAATGACATCACAACATAACTCATAATCAAAGCATAATCATAAAGTATCATGTTTTAACCGGATCACTTGCTCGCAAGTGTCCTCAAAGAATAAGTCAGTATAAAATTTGTTTAGTGGAACTGGATATTACAATGTAGATTTGTATACCAAACCATAATTAACTGTACCACGTAAATACGTCATAATTATTTTCGTTGCTTTCCAATCTATTTCTTAGGGATCTAACATAAATCTTGATACTATATTCATTAAAAAAGATACATCTAGTTGAATTGTTGTTAGGCGGATCAAACTTCCAACCAATTGACGATATAGAATAGTATCAATTAGAATGGAGTCATCATTTCTATATAACTTCAACCCGATTTCCAAAGTAGTTGTGGCTGGCTTGCAACTCATCATTGTTGACGATTAAAATCGTCAACGAACTTTTACCTGCAAAGTATTGCTAAAGCCTATTATTATAAGCTAACAAGATAAATAATACTAGTAGGTGGGACCCCCTTGTAGATTGGAGATATCAAATCTATTTCTTATTTCATGGTTATGATGCTGTTCGACACTGCTTACATGGTTTGATGAAATCTTGGTTTTATTGGTGATGTATAAGGCCTACCATGTGTTGGTTCTAATTACGACAATTGAATGATGGATAAGGCATGTTATGTGCTTTTTATGCTACTCTAAGATCCAATTTCATGTTATGATGGCATATGTTATCCATTGTTACCATTGCTATATGTTCTTGGATTCATTACTGTGACACCTGCACAAGAGATATGTTAGTAAGAAGCAGTTGAAAAGAAATAAAAGCAATATAAACAAAATACAAAAGGAAGAGATTAAACTATAGTGATATGCTACTCTACATGCATTGAAATTAAAAGATCGTAGTAAATCCTAGCTAACAAGTTAATAGCTATGCGATTTATTGAGTTATATGAACCATGGTTGATATTTGTTATGGTATAAGTTGGCAATGGATAATTGTGATATGGGTAGCGCGTTTGACAAGTGATGGATGCTAATTCTGATGCATGGTTTAATTGAATGTGTTAATGGGAGGTTGGCTGACGTGTACTAGGGAATTGAATGAGTGGGGGTGGAGGCAACATGCATTTACTACATGCCACTCCTACTCTTTCCACTGGCCGCCACCCTAGTCGCGCTATTGTTCAACTGTGTTTTGCTGTGGTTAAGCTCCAAATTTCAAGCAGAGGAAGAACCGCTCTGCCAACTTGCGTTTTAAGGTGCTTTTGGTTACAGGTATTCCTTTTCGCCATCCATGAATCTGCTCTGGTTATGAAATAGATATTGGCTAAGAATGTATGGGTCCGTGCTTTCCTTAAGTCTGACAACTGTGTAAATTTGTGAAATTTTTTCTAGAATGAATCATTGGTGTGGTTTTCATTGCAATAATGATTGAAGTCACAGTGTTATTGATCATTTTGAGTGTTATAAGCCACGAGGGCCCTATGTCATTCTTATTGGTCTTGATTGAAGGGTTTTTATTCGATCCAGATTAGCTGGCCATCTCCACACTTTCTTATCATCATACCCAGTCGTTTGTTGTTATGGGGTTTACAAGGTTTGAAACGCCTTGCGTCACTGCGCATTGTTTCACTTGGGTATGGGTTTATTCATGCTACTGATGGTTGCGTAGTGGGTTATATTGCTTCTTCTCGGCTTGGTTTTATCACAACGTTGTTAGTTGGGTGATTGGGAGAGCCACGAGGGTTATACCCTGCGTGTTCTAAGTGTTGTTGCAATACCAAAATGGAGCCTTTGCTCCTATGTTCTTAATCTCTTCTATCTCGTGAACTGTCATCCTGTTAGAGAAGTCATTGGTGGTATACCCTGTGTGTGCATCGTTGGTCTCGAAAGTTCTCACCCGATGATGGGAGTCGACTCCAGTCTCCCTGTGTTGGTCTACAGAGAAAACCCTTGATTTCTCAAGCCCGTGTTTTGATAGAGGGAACTGTTATGGCCTCTCGGGTATACTGTTGGTTGTTATGAGTTATTGGGTATTGTCAACAATGTTTGATTTCTGGCTTGTCTCTGTTTATTATGTTGATAGTGGCGATTGGATGTGGTATTTAGTCACTGCATTGGTTATTATGACAATCGAATGGATAAACTCAGCATGGTAATTTGGTTGATTGGAGAATTGGATTTTATGCACAATCACTATCTCTTACATTGTAATTGTTGAATTGTTAACCCAACATTGGTTTATAATTGATTAATGCACAACTATGCTTCATGCGTGATGCGTGGCGTTCCTACAACATGATAGGTTGAGTTAATAATTGCTGTGATTGTGTGTGTTAAATTGTCGAATGAGAATATTGCAATTGTGGTAATCATGGCATGACCATCCACTGTATATGTTATGGATATTATATTGATTGCGCCACCAGAAAGGGTCACGGGTTTTTAAAAAATATGGTTTTGTTAGTTTGATCAAATTGTGAGATGAGATTGAACATGCTGTTGCTGCCTCATTGTATTGGATTGATAGCCCAACAGTGTGGATGTTTAGATTCAAGTAGTTAGACATGACAGTCACATAAATGATCTCGCGTTTTGTTAAGTGGTTTGTGTATCCCACAACGTCGTGTGAATTGAAGTGGTAATTGTTGTCTATGTGTTTAAATGGAAAATCAAGATCTTTGCAATTAAAATATGGATCGTTATGTTTGACTGTCCACTATGTTTATTTAATGAATATTATGCATCTTAGCGGAGATAGGCATGGGTGCTATAGCGGTATGATCTCATTACAATTTAATTGTTAGATGGAATTGAGGGATAAAACCGAGCATGCTTTTTGTGTCTGTGTTGATGGAAGGTGGTTGATTTTTGATACTGGACAGAGTGGAAATAAATGACTATTTATTCATTTGGGGATTGTTTTAAAATATTAACTGGATAAATGAGAAGAACATAGCTCCTCCATAGATTGTTGTGAAACACATACTATCTTGTTTTGATGACAATGTGTTAAATATTTGATTATGAACAATGAACAAGTTAATGCACAAAAGTGATTGAATTATACATAGTAGTTGATCATTTGATCACAATGATCATTTTGGTTGGTGTTGTTTTTTTTTACGTTGATATGGGATGATTTTATGGATTACTTAATTTATTTTATGAACAATACCTGCTCTCTTTCCCTACCATTATTTCGCTTTTTGCTAATTACAACCCCCTCACCTTCCCACATCCATTTTCACTCCATGTTCTTAATATTTAATTACAATTAAGAAGATTCTATTTTGAAACAGTTTGAAATCGTAGTTTCTTGGTTGGAACACAGTGATATATTCTTTGATTTACATCACAGTTGTTTGTTTGTTGTCTTTGAGCAGCAACCATGATTCTTTTCCCTCTCATTTTATAATTTTTTTCTCAATACAAACCCCTCGCATATCCCATAACCCTTGTTCACCCCCTGCTCATCGATAATATTTAAGCAATTTGTATGGATTGGATTGCATGAGTCTGATATGTTGCTGAGCCAAAATCTATTTCATATTTTCAAGGAGTTGTCATGTATGGTTGTAAATGAACTATTTGCTAATCAATCATGCATGCAGGAATGAGCTTCTTCAGCCGAGGTATCCATGACAGAGGCAATCAAAGGAGAGGTAATTGGAACAGAGGCCCAAGAAGGCCAAGATTCTCCATGCACTTTGACACTGATTCACAAGAGTTAGGCCAGTTGTTTCAGGCCGGATTTTTCAATTGGATTGGGCAAGGAGTGGTCCAAACTAGGCCTGAAAGGCCTCCCTTCCAAGCTCCACAAGCCCTTGGTATTCCTGTGCCCCCTCATGTCTCATTGCAACCCGAGGTTCCTGAAAACGACGAATGGCAAGATATTGTCCACCCGACAGTCTCCCAACATCGTGACTGGCCCAATTTGTCCTTACCTGCTCCCCCACCTATTAACCAGGTTGTCTAAGCTGCACCTGTCCACTCACCAGTTCAATCCTCTCCTGCTAGTAAAAGGTTGAAAACTGAGGCCCACCATACCCTTGACAAAGGAAAAGCCACTGTTGCCTCTTCCTCACCCTCCAATGGCTCTGATAAATCCATGTCTTCCTAGATGCATTTGAGGGACGATTGTTCTCATGTGATCAACGATATTAGGCCTAAAGGCTCAGCGCAACCAAAGGAAAATTCAGAAAAATCGAAGGGTGACAACAACAATCAAGGAAAGATTGCATCTCAAAGTGGGAAATATGGTTTTTGAGTTTTATTTTATTTATTGTTGATGACAATTGACTTCAGAAGTTTTGGACACCATGTTTTCTTTGGATATATGAGTAATATATTCTTTTTTGGAAATAATTTCAAATATCAATGAGATAAATTTTCAAATGTGAATGTGATAATGGGAGCCACAAGGAGGGGTGTTTTGCTTAATTAACTAGTTATGTTATGAATGTTAAGAGCTAAAGAGAGTCACAA
>SNQJ01S0001999.1:88912-148604 GCA_010110895.2 Picea sitchensis | reverse complement strand
AGCTTTATAGGAAAGAATCATATTACTGTGTCATATTAAATGTGAAAGAGAGATTACAACCATGGCCTTGATGTCGTAAGGTCCCTTCCAACTATCCTTCGTTCCCCACACACTTTCACTCCAAGAATTCTGAGAGCACAGATATGATAATATTCACAATCTATCTTGACAAAGGCAAAACTCAAAGCCACTCCAAACAAGCTAATAATTCCAAGACAACCAAAGATAACAAGCTTAAGAACCCCTTCTCCATGAAAGCTCCTCTCCTTTTATAATTTGAAGAGGATAAGGTGAGGAGGTTAGGATGATCCCACTAAAACATGAAAGCGAGTAAGATCCAAACCATTTGGATGCCACCTCACCATGGAAGTTTCTCCTTCTAGAAGATTCGATAAAACGCTTGTTTTTCCCACGTGCAAGCATTCTTGCACCCTACTTATAGTGCAACCTGCGAACAGTTCGCACCCTAGCTATGGTGCAGCCTGCGAGAATTAGTCATTCTCGCACCCTAATACATAGGCAACCTGCGAACTTCATTTTTAATAAGGTTTTCACAAGGGAAAATGCAACTTCTTTTCTCATGGAAAGTTCTTCTCCCTTCTTTCTTCAGGAACTCAGGCCATTGACCCCTCTGAAGGCAATATATAGGTTTACATCATTAACGATCATAGGGATGATGAAAATAATGTGTAACACTTGTCGACCTGCTTCTGTTGGATAGAAGGTGCTTGGGGCGAGGGTGTAGTGGTTGAGGTGTCCTTCTGTTCTCATTTTGAGTAGATTGTGAAGAAGCTAAATTTTGCAGTATGAGATAATACCTTGCGACACTTTTTAGGTGGAACAATAGTTGGAACTACCTCTGGTATTCTGTAGAGATGACCCCCAAGAGAAACAATGACATTGTGGGGTCGAGACTCATAAACAACATGGCGCTTCCACATATATGGTTGGCCCAAGAGAACATCACAGAGATCCAATGGGGCAACATCACATAATACCTCATCCTTGAAGGGCTGGATGACGTATGACAAATGACATTGTTGGCTGATACGAAGATCTCGTCCTTGGCGAAGCCACCCGATGTTGTATGGCTGCGGGTGTGGTGTTGTCGACAAACCCAACTGTTTGAAGACATCTGTTGAGATGAGGTTCTTCTGGCTTCCGCTATCAACAATAAAATGTAGTGGGGTCCCCTTCACCCACATCTGCAAATGAAAAAGGCGCTTCCCCTCTTTAGGATTTGTTGGTTCTTCTGGTTGAATTGATGCAGTCGTGACAATAACAGTGGGGTCTACGTCAATGATCTATGCTTTACCAGTATTTTCAGATTCAGATTCTGAATCAGGGTTCAGCTCCTTGTCTTTGATCTTGGCCACCAATGACTGTTTTGACCGACATTCATCGGTGTTGTGCCAGGGGATTTTGTGGAAATCACACCATTTTCTGGTGTTCTTCTTTGTCTTTCCATGACCCTTCTTTTCCTGTGTCTTGGACTAGTTTTTGGGAGACTGTTTGTTAGGGATGTCTTTGTCATACTTTGGTTGTTGCGGATTTGCAAACCCAAACTCCCGTTTGTTCTGGTGCTTAAATTTCTGCTCGATTTTGACAACATATCGATAAGCAACACCGAGTGATGAGATGTCCAAAAAATCCATTTCAGTTTGGATGTATCTGTGTAGAGCCCCACGGTATTTCAGAACCAAATGTTGTTCAGAGTATTTGATGCCTATCTTGGTGTGCAAGGTATGGGTAAAATCCGTAACTACTTGTCCCCTCTCTTGCCGCAGTGTGGTCCATCTCATGTACTGGTCCTCATAGTTTCCAACAGGGTAATAATATTCCTTTACCGCATCCACAAAAAAATGCCAAGTGGGCTCGGCCCCATATATTCCATACTCCTCTGTGGAACTCTACTCCTAGTAAGTTTCCCACCAATGTTTGACATGGGGGAGAGCTTTAAGGAGTGCGAAGGTGATCTTTTCTCTGTCAGAAAAATTGTGAATAGAGAAATAACCTTCTAGCAGGTTTAACCATTTATCTAGGGCATCCACATCTATTTGACCTTCAAATATAGGAATATCAAAATTGACGTGTACCTTAAAAGGCGAGGTGCTTCCAAAGTGGTCACTTGATGAAGATGCGCCTGATGCTATCGAGAGGCGTTGAAGGATGTGGGAAAAATTCTCCATCGTTTCGTCCCTCTATCGCGTGAGAGCTTGCTCAAGCAACAAACTTATAGGATCGTCTACTCCGTCGTTTTTCTTTTCTTCTGCCATTGAGGGTTTCTTGGGTGTGCAAGAGCGATTTTCCTCAAGAGAGGCATGCTCGAGACCCAACTTGCTATACTCAGACCTCGTCGGGACATGCACTGAAAAAAATGATCAAGAACAACCTGCTTTGATACCACTGATCCAGATTTTATGAGCATAACGAAATGAATAAATATTCTTAACATATTCTTAACACAAAATAACAGAGATACAATAAAAATGGTTTTCTATTCAATAATGAAATAAGCTGAAACTGTAAAATGCAGCGGAAATAAGCTTGCTGGAATGGTGGCGGCTTATCTCTGAGAAGAGATGTGATGGCTGCGCTCATTCGCAACAAGATCATTACAATGAGGCTCTGAAGGCCTTTTTACAATAAACAAGAATTCCCAAAACCATAGACATCCAAAAACCTAACCCTAGGAGATGAAATGCCAAAAGTTATGTGGGCCCCGTTTGGGTAAGTTAGTACATCAACTTCCCGAGGTCGTAACTTTTGCATATGATATCCGTTTTAGGCGTGTGATAGCCTGTTGGAAATGTATCGTCGAGGAGATTAATTTTGGGGGCTCAATTATTCCTTTAGCTATAATTTAGGAGATCGATTCCGAAAAACCTTCATTTAGGCCCTCAAAATGGCCCTGGAAGTTAAAACTGCTAAAAATAGTAAATTGCCAAAATTGCCAGAAAATTGTTTTGAGCTAGTCGGACAAGGTGGGTGGTCACCAATATCCACCTGGATCAAAGAATCAATTTTCTGGAAAATAGGGGTCAAAGATAACATCATATCTCTCGAATCATGATAGCTATTACAAAACTAGGAGATGTTTTGGAGATGAACCCGTGCTTGATAAAAACCTCTTCCATTTTTCTTAAATTCTTTTGAATATTCTCGGGATATGTGCCCAAAGATAATTAGTAAAACAAGAAATCATAAAATATTCAAATCTGAAAAATAGGCTGAAAATATCCCTTTGAATCTCCCAAAATATGACACTTTTGAAAAAATTGAGAGAGGGTTTTTGTTATTGGTTCTGTGATTGACAAAAGCCTCTTTGGTTTTTTCAAAAAACATCTCCAGTTGTTCCAAACATGATATTGAAGTTGACTATAAAGACAACGTGCCCTGTAGCCTTTGCGTAGCGAGGTTGCACAATGACGGTTCTTTTCGAGTTTTCTTCATATGGTTGATCACTACAAGCTATATGGAGGTTGGCACTAGTTGTTCTAACATTCCAAATGATATTGATGAACGGTAGAAACATAAATCTCCATTCCAAACATTACCCTTTACTCCAATATTCAAAAACTCAAAACTAATTTAGAGACACAAAACTTTAAATTTAACCCCATGTGTATAGGCTGCATAAATATATATTTGATGAAGCCACTGTGTTGTTTTCATACTAGCCTGAACATCTAAGCTGCATTTATTATAATTAAGTCCCCTTTTTTGCATCAATTGTAACCTACAACACTTGCGTAGCGTGCTGACACAACTCCCTGTGCAACTGTGAGCTACAACACTTGCGTAGCGTGTTTTCATAATGAAATTTATGCAGTTGATATTTTTTGATTTTCTCTCAAATGGTAAAATGGATTGGGATGAATTATGGTCAGCAACTTAATATCATCATGATGCTTCTACTGGAGAAATTTGAGAAAAACCTAGTTCACGGATCTCGAGAAAATTAAAAAATGGTTGTAGATGACGATGACTCATTTGTTGAAAATAGTGAAGCATTTTGATCTAAATTTAAGTGAGCTTATTCATATTACCTTCATGCATCCCCTATAAAAATTTCACAGAAAATAGACGCATGATTTAAGAGTTATGATAAAAATACAGTTGCACAACGAGCTCGCTACACAACTAGAAACTACAACACTTGCGCAACGAGTACCCTATTTCCATTTTCTTCACTTTTTTGACTTGGAGATGGAACCTAATGACCATTTAATGACATATGAACTTGAAAACACATAATATAGAGCTCTGAAAACATTCATCATTCCTTAAAACAATGATTTTTCAAACAAAACTAAAAACCCTAAAAGCTATAGGGTTACATGATGAGAATTAGCTTCATGTTGATATAACCTGTATATATTCCTGTGCTGAAGTATCTTTAATATCACCTTTAAAATTTCCTATCTCATCCAATATGTTTCCTCCATGATGAAACCCATCTCTGTAAAAATTGGCACAACACTTGTGTAGTATGCCCACGCTGCGTAGTTTTTGTTTTTTCTTATCTCCAATGCTAACTGTCACAGTATGCACTTTTGTTGTTTCTATATTATGTATATGATGCAAATAATATTAACACACTAACCTTGAACACAAATTATTATGAAAAGAGATATAGCTTGCAGGTTTAATAATAGTTGCAAAATTAGGGTTTGGGTTTTATCCATTTGCTTATGATGACAAAATATTAAAAAGGACAAAACTGAATATTTCCAGCACAATGATATTACACCTCAGCTACTTATGTAAGAAATTCTAACTTCCTTTTAGCCTCATGATCAATTTCAATTTGTTGTAGTCTTTGTTTCAAAATTCAGTTTTCTTTCTTTAAAGACAAGTTTTGCTAGTAGATATGCTTGAGCTGCCTGCGTAAAGGCAAACACATTTCTACCATTATTTTTCTGTTATCAATGGCCTCATGACACTGATTAATTCTTTTAAATGCATCCTTCACGTGTTCTCTTTATTCCTTCCTCAATTGGATGATAGTATCTAGTGCTTCCCTTAATTGATTTTTGAGCCTTTTACTTGTCCTCTCAATAACATGTGATAACATGCCCTACAAATCCCTTCCAACTTTGTCTCTTCAAAAAAATATATCCACTCCATAGTCCTTTCTGGTAAATCTCTCTTCCACAAATCTTCCCTCTAAATTCTGCCAAAAAAATGAAATAATGAATAGTGTTTTAATTTATAAACAAATATATTTTGAAAAATGAAATTCCTTCTATTTTTTCACTGTGTTTTTTTTCAGTTTGTATGTAAAAACAATTATTAAACTATATATTTAAAAAAATAAATTTATCATCAAATCGGTGCGCCTCACCGATTAGTGCGCTCCGATGCATATATACTAAAAAAACACATCGATACGAATTTTATCGACAAAATATAAATGCAAACCTAGGCTAATAAATTTTATAGATATTTTAGTTTGCAAAGGTTCTAACAGATGTAACGGTTCGATGTGTTTCATAGTGTGTTGCAACAATGTGTTCTATATATATAGACACATTGGTGAGTTATAAAATATATAAAAGCACCGATAAATTTTGATATTAAATTCATGCACATATTGATGATGGTTTTGGCTCAAATGCATGGAAAAACAATTATAATATCAAGTGCCCAATACTTTACAACTCATTTCATATCATTGCAAGTTTGTCAACTTATCCCACACCATTTGAATTAAGTATAGATTTTATTTATAATGCATTTATTCGATTGAATTTATGTCATTTATGCACGTGCATTTGAATAATTGTTCATTGAATTTTGTAGGATCATAAATCGGGTTCGAGTTCGGATGAGCAAGATATTCCACCAATGCAAAAATGTCACAAGCTCTTATTAGGAGAAAGATACCGCAGAAAAATGTTTAATGAAATTGGACAACTGATTTATCCTACCAATTGTAACATGCCATCTTCTAGTAACCCGCAACTTAGGTCAATGATATTACACTGTGAATTGAAGCTTTTTTATGACATGCCAACAATATGTGGTTGTTCAAAATGTAAAGGGTTGAAGAAGAAACCATGATGTGTCACATTGTCTCATTATATTAATGATAGACTACCCAAAGTTTATGGTCTAATACCTCCCACTGTGGTCAATAATCCAATAGGTGATATAAAAAAGACATGTAGGAACACTTCTATATGCTCATTTTTTGAAAAGTTGGAAGCCAGATTAACTACTTTTCATCCTAGATTGGCCAACCCGTCTCCTTTTGTTGAGTCAACGGAGATTTCTTACATTGAGCCAAAGTATGATATCAATACTACCCAAAACATCACTACTAGGAGATAAAAAGAGGTTGTATGAGCTAAGAGAAAAAATGTCCAAGTACACACCAAAGTTTGTTCAATTGTTGGAAGGTAGCGATGACTTTCATCTTCCTATCTATATGAAAAGTAAATACAAAACCTGTTACAACCGAGCTTTGTATGGAACTTGGCCATCATCCATGCCTGTGCCCAATGTTGGAACCAAATTCTATTTTTGTGGTAATAGTTATATGATTTCCAAGTCTAAAATAGATGTTGCAAGTATTGGGTTGTTTATCCTTTCACATGTATATGTTCCTCCCAAAAAATCAGTGGCACTTATGCCATTTTGTGGTCCTCTTTATAGTCGGTCTGATTACTTGAATATTGTCAAATACAAACATATACTTTCCATGTATAGTATGTGCATGAATGGTTATGCTTATGGAAACTTTAACACGTTTTTATTTTTTATTTTTTATATATTGATGGTCATCCACAAACTCATGGGAGCATTGCAAGGTTCATAAATAGTCATAGGGCCTCATTATTTAGTGCAAATTGTTTCTTTGAAGAACACTCCAATGAAAAAGATTTTTGTATGAAAAGGAAGGCATTCAGATTTGTTGTTGTGCATGCAATATGTATTTTGTCTCTTTGTGATGAGTTGTTAATAAACTATAACTTTTGTAGACCACCAATCACTTGTAAAAAATGCCTTGCATTGGGTCTACCTTTAGATGTCCCCTTGGGGCGTAAGAAAAAAATGATTGAGTAATTGTATTTTTGGATTTTCAATGGAACTAATTTTGGGATACAAAATTCCTCCCATCCTCAAAGAGCTATTCAATAAGCCCCCTCGAGGTGAAAAATAGGAGGTGTAGGTATGTGATCTGCAAGCGAATTAACGCTAGTTCATATTATAGCTATAGGAATGATGAGGACAATATCTTGGAGAAAGCCAAGTGACCCATAGATGAGGAGATGCGATGCATAGCACTAATGAAGTGGCAGAGGATTGAGACCATGCGCTAAATTATGAGAGGCACCAAAGAGTGACCCATGATTTTTCCTCTGCAAAGCAAAACCTCCACAAAATTTAATTGTGGAGGTTTCATATGTATTTTGTGAATTAAATTGTTTTTCTTTTGGTTGTTATTGCGCTCGTTGTCAAATATAATTCACATAAAATATGTTTTAGGCGCGCACACACACACACACACACACACACACACACACACACACACACACACATAGATAAAATGAATTTAAAATATAAAACACAAACATATATAACTAATTTGTATTTATAAAAAATTGAAATTAGTTTCAGTTTGCAAAAAAAAAGAGAAAAAGTAATCGGTGCTTTTAACAACAACATATGCACTGCGTCCAGTGCTCCATATCAGACATAAGGCACTGAACAAAGGTGTGTTAAATATAATGCACTGGTGCATCATTGTTAGTCAAGCACCGATATATATAACAATTTGTTGGGATATATCGTGCATTGGTTAAGGGTTTTCATACAAAACGACCTATGATTCCATTTCACATATGAACTATGTAACTCAGGGCGATTGGTTCTACAAAATGTTAAACCAAGAGGTGTGTTTGGTTATATGAAATGCACTGACACTCTATGTTCTTTCAAGCACTAGTCTCTTTTAATCGATGTGTTGTATTTTTTGACGCACCGATAACTGATGCGTTTTAAAAGACACACTGCAATGATAATTTTTAAAATATTTTTTCCTAGTGCAACTCACTTAACCGTACCAGTGCGTTTCAGTGAACACAATGCGTCAATGCTCCATTTTAGATTTGTATGATTTGATACTAGTGCATTTGTATTATGAGGCATCGGTAATGGGGAATCCCATAAAAAAAACTGATATGGTAAATTATTATGTATTTGTCTCACTATCTTGTAATACACATCACCGATGCATTGTGTTTATTTGACGCATTGTAGAGGAAAATTTTTGTTTAAAAAAACTAGATGGTGCGTTTATCTCAATTGGAACACTTGTTGGTTACTTCTCTCTTGCTACCATTATTTGGCTAACCCAGGTTCATATCTACTATGGTTTCCAACAAAACCCTCTAAAACTATCACCCCCCTAGAAAACCAGAAGGAAATGCAGTACATGGGGTGCACTGCACAATCTCACTCGAGATAACTCTATGAGTGGCTGCAATTCTCAGGTGATCGCAGCCTGGGAATGAGTGGGGATCTGGGATTGAACCTTGTGATATTTATTTATTTACTATAAAATCAATCTATTCTAACTAATCTTTCATTCTTGTTCATGCATGTGAACAATCAGATCTATCTATTTCATCAAACATTCATCTAAGATCTAATCATTAATAACAAAGACACAACAATGAATCATTTGCATAACACATAAGCTATCGTGGTTCACCCCCTCTTGGGATACATCCACAAATATCTGGCTCTTGGGATCTTTTCTTATTGTTCTGTCATCTATGGCACTGTGCACATTAAAATTCTCCCTCAGTTGGATCAATACCTTTAATGAGGTGGACTAGATCACACCAGGCTCCTTAGCCTGTGATCCAACACTCAAGATCTACCTTCTTTTCTTTCTTCAGCTCAACAACTGAAAAAACAACCTAAGATTTTACAGTCATTCTTACATTATGGAATTCCAATCACACCAAAACCTATCCAACTCTTCGAACAACAACCGACAACAACAACAAAAAAACCCCAACCCCCGACCTAGACCTCCTAGGTACCTATTTATACTTATCTATGGATTATCATCCATTACATCCGCTTACCAAAACCCTAACCCTAGGATGGTTTAGTCTTCTTGCATGCACGCATCACATGCTTTCCTCCTTTGTATGCACTTTCCTCTGCATGTGCTGCTTTTCCTGCTAGCTGTATTTTCCTTATTTGCGCTTTATTCTCCAAAATTAGCCTTTTCCCCAAATGGGCCTGTGCCCAAAATGCCCCCAACACTGACATTGTGACTCGTCCCGATTCACTTCCTTACTCCAACATATGTCACTGCTTGCGTCAGTGAATCATAGATTTAAGTTATTCTTTGGCACTACGCCTGAGCCTGACTTCTCCTTTCAACCATGTTTTCCACCAACTGCGCGATAACTGGGTGTTGTAGAAGTTCTCCCCCTTCCAAGCCTATCTGCTCTATGTTCAACTTTTCTATGTCGATCTTGATGACCAACTGCTCCACCTTTTCTTGTAGGGGCTCCAATTGAGCCTGTTACACCATCTTCTATGCTTGTATTGCCTTCTCCTCGGCTTGTAAATAATTCATTTCCGTGACCATATCGATCTTCTCTGGAGATGACATCATCCTCTGTTGCTGTTTGACATCAGCCATTGCTACATGCAGTTTTTCCTCCTTCCTTTGCAGCTCTTGTAAGCTGCCATCCTCTAAAAGCTGTGTCCATAGCTAGGCTCTCTTCTCTAGTAGATCTGTCATTCTGTGTATGTTCTGCGCGATGTTCTCTACGGAAGCTGTCACATCCTACTCTCTTTGCGCTCTGACTTTTGGAGGAGTCATGGGAACTGCGCGCTCCTCCAGTTATTTGATCTGTTATTTACACTGTCACAGAGTCTGTAATATCTTTCTCATTTTCTCTTGCGATGAGGCTGCATGTACTCATTCGTTGTCTGAGATTGCTTGAAATACTGCTTGAATTTGTTTCTCCATAACCTCCACCTTTTTCTATGCCATATTTTTCTCCTACCCTTCCTAGCTAAGTTCCTCCTCCAATGAGGTGTTGTCTTCCTGCGCCAGTTGTAAGTTCGTCACATCAGACCTTTCTCTGGACTGAATCTCCTGCATGACGTTCACTTGTAATTTATACAATGCTTTAGTTGGAATCTTTGGCAACACCAAGTCTAACATCTCAATGTATTTCAGGTGCCTCTGTGCTATCTCCTCATCCATAAACAACATCTCAAGAGTGATGATAAAATTTATGCTCCCCCGAGCCATGATTTGCACTGTCTCTCCAACTGGTGCCCCTTCTTTAGCTGGTGCAGTTGTCTTCTGTTGTTTCTATTTTTCCCTGATCCTCAACTGCTCTAGCACAATTTTCACTTCTTGTATTTTCTCCAAAATTGAAGCCCTATGATTTTCGACGTTCTCCCACACCTATGACAGTCGATCTTCCACTATCGTGGCTATCAAGTCCACATCATCTGTCATCAATGATGTTTCCATTGGTTTCTTGTGGGCCTTGGCCTTCTTTCTGGAGCCACTTGTTTGCTCCCCCATTCTCTTCCTTTGGGTGTCTGATGGCTCGAATGCTTTTGGAATATGTGTATCCATGCATGTAGCCTTCCCTTATTCTTCTTCCATGGAAATTTCTTGTGCCTCTATTTGCATTTCTTCTGCGCTAAGCTATCCTGTCGGTCCTCTTGGTGCCTGCTCTGTGCCCGGTGGACCCTGTGTAGGACCACGCTGTGAATTTTTTTTTGTGCTGATTTTCTTTCGAATTGGTCTACTTGGCCCCACTATACCTATTGTTGTCTTCTTTTTTCAGCTATCACTATTTCTTCTTGTATTCTGCGTGGGGACTGTTCTACCCTGCGTTTGGGTTTTCACTGGTGGAATTGTTCTTGGAATATCTGGTACTTTCCACTCCTTAGGCCACTCTTGGGCCTCCATGTGGATTTCCTGCATCGTCATGCAATACTTTAGCTGTAACCACTCCTTGGATGGATCCTTCTTTTCCTGTAGCTAGATACTATGGCGCGATGCGTGGAAGTTCGCTATTTGTGTAAACTCGACATTTTTTGTGGGAATCCTCCACGTATCTGCTAACCTATTCTGGATATCTATTAGGTATAAAACGAATATGTCGTTGTTAAGTTTCTTCTTCTTGGGATATGCTATGCTGCAAAGAGATGTGTAGCGTGATGTGCCACATTTTCCTATCCTTGGCATGAAAAAACTGTATGTGGGTTCTTGCCATCCCATGAGTGCAATGAGGATGAGAAACCACGAATAGTGGAACTCAGAGCCCCAATGTTGTGCGTCTTTGAAGTCCTATAGAAATGAATTTAGTAGATATGGGGCTCAACTCATCGAGCTCCCCTTCGCGCACCGTTCCATAGTTTCTACTACTCCCACAGGTACTTCTTCATTTCTACACTTGCACATTAACTTGAAACCTAACATTCGTGTTGAAAATTGTGTCGCAGGATCATTGATGTCGCTTATCCTGATTCCCCTGTTACCCCTCTCCACACCATATTTAGCTTTGATTTTATTTGAAATGGATTTCACCTTATTTTTATCTTCCAGGTATTGTTTTGGATTCTCCCCATCCATGGATAGCCCTATGATTGTTGCAATGAGATCAACATTAAAAGGAATTGGCCTATCCATCCATAAGATTCCTCCATGCACCCATTCTAATATCTTCTTTACACATCCGTTGATGTGTTTACCGAACCCAAAGTTTGATATATCCAATAAGTTCATTATGCCTGTATTGTATAGCCCCAGGATCCACTGCGCAAGCTCTAATAGTGGCACACCTAATGAGCCTTCTCCTTTGCACTCCAGGTAACTCTGTGCTGCTAAGTCCGAGAAATTTATTGCGTCTGACACGTCATGGTAAAAAATTTAAGGTAATCTAATCCTCCCACCATGTCATCATTTCCCTTCACTCCCTTGGGAAGTTTTGGAATCACTATGCCTAATTCCCCCTGTACGCACTGTACGCCTTGCACACTGATATATGCTCACACCTTATTCTTCCCTTGTGGGGATGATACCCCACGATCTGGTACAAACTATTGCTCCATTTCATGCTCTGGTTCCGGTTCTAAGTCCTGCTACATGGAATCCGTGGTTTGTTGGCCCTGTTATGGCCCTTTTCCCCCAAAAGCCTCATATTCCATTCTTCGGCATCCTCTTCTGGCTGCTTGACCTCCTGTGCGGGGTTTTTATCCTCATATACATGCATCGTGGTCTGCTCATACTCTGGTGTTTGGATTTCATCCACATCCATGATTGTTGGCATCTCATGTGTTCTGATTTGTGGCACCCGGGTATTACTTCGTGTGTTTCATCCGGTTCTGTTTGACACTCCAACTCTCGGTGGTGACATGGTGATGAAATTTAGACTGCAGACTTATAAATCACCAGGTGCTATCACAAATTCTCCCTCTCTTGCTCTGCCACTCGACTTTGCGTTCTACTCTTTAGCAAATAATACACTAAGTTGTTTCCCCCCTTTTTGCGACTTTATAGTGGGATGGAGAAGTGACAGTTGTTCTGCACTGACAGTTGTCACATTTTCACTTTTTGCTATGTTTCCTGTGTGCTGTGCCTTTCTTCTCGTTAACTTCTCTCCTGCACACAATGTTTTCAATCACTGGTTTTCTTGTAACACACTGTTTATTCTATCAGTTATTTTCTATCAAAACCTTCCATGCCCGCTAATCTGTTTGTAGTTTTATCCCCTTTTTACTTTTTATGGATTTTCTTCTTTTTCTCCTTTTATTTATTTTTCTCACTTTATCTCACTTAAATTCTACTATAATACACTATGTACATATTTTCTTACTGCGATGTAACTTTCTAATTACTAGGAGGTTGACTATCCTTCTACAACTTCAATCGACTCCCATTGATCATTCCTTTCAGTTCTGTGCCTCCCAGATATTTCAACTATAGAGATCCATGATCTGTGACAATGTTCACATCGTATGGTCCTAGCCAATGCATTCAAAATTTTCCTAAATGCTGAAGAAATTTACTGTCATATACCAAGACTAGGTCTCCCTCCTTGAAACTATTCCTCTTGATATGTCTGTCGTGCCAAGATTTATCTCTTTATTTCTGTACTTCTTGGTGAAATCCTGCTAGGATCCTATCTTCTTCCATCTCCATCAACTGAATTAGCCTTTTTTTTTTACTGTGCCTCATTCTTTCATGTTGGTAATTGCTGCGACGCGCATACTGGGTACCAAGAATTATAACAACACCATTGCTTCTTGTCCATATACTAACCTGATGGTGTCTGTCCTGTCAATTTTTTGCATGTATTCCTGTATGCCTGCAATACTGCTAGTATCTTCAAGTCCCAATCGTCCCTATTAACATTGAAAATATTTGTCAAGGCATTCTCTAGGATCTTATTAAAGGATTCCACTGTTCCATTTTCTTGAGGGTGATATGGTGTACTCTTCTGATGGTAGAATTCAAACTCCTTAGTCATAGCATTGATAAACCTATTGATAAAGTGAGTACCTTGGTCACTCAAAAAAATACTTGGGAATCCAAATCTAGTGATCACTTGCTCAAACATGAAATGTGCTGCTATCTCTGCAATGCAATCTTTTACTGGTGCTTCTTCTTCCCATCTTGTTAAGTATTCTATCGCAGTAATGATATATCTTGCTCCTGACCTTTTCCCTGGTGGGTTAATTGGTCCCACAAAGTCTATTTCCCATTTGTTGAATACTTGAAAGGTTACTTGTGGCTTTAGGGGCATCTCATCCCCTCTATTAGGTGTACCAACCCTCTGACATACATCACATCATTGGTAATAATCCTTAGCATCTTTGTGAATGGCCGACCATCATATTCCTGCACGCAATACCTTCTGTGCGGTAGCTTTTACTGCGTAATTTCCTCCAGCTATTCCCTCATGAGCCTTTACTAAAATTATAGGTTTTCATGTTCTAAGACACATCTTCTCAGAATGCTGTCTACGCTGATCTTTTATAAGTGTCCTGCAATCAATAGATAGTCTGCAACTCTGACTACCAGATTTTTCTTCTGCACAGTGTTGAAATGGTGCAGCGCAGTCCCTGTACTCAAGTATTCAATGATGTCAGCAAAATATTCAAAATCTACTTGGATTGAAAATAACTGTGCATCAAGGAAGTTGTCCTCTAATTTTGTAGGTTCCTCACCATTAGTGATTCTTGACAGGTGATTAGGTCCTGCATTACACTTCCCTGGTTTGAAAATCACTTCAAAATCAAATTCCTGAAACAAAAATAACCATCTACAGCTCCTCCCCCCCAACACTGGCTTGTTGATTAGGTATTTGAGGGTTGAATGGTCTGTAAACATTTTAAAGTGTTTTCCAAGTAAATAGTGTCTGAACTTCTGAAGTGCATATACCATTGCTAAGCCTTCTCTTTCTGTAGTATTTTAATTCTTCTCTGACTCTGACAGTTTTCTTCTTGCAAATGCTATAGGATGGTCCAATTTCCTTGCTCCTGGCTGTGCCAGAATAGATCCAAGTGCTATGGCTAATGCATCCACATACACATGAAATTTGTTTTCCCAATCTGGGAATACTAGAATAGGTGTTTTTACCATATTCTCCTTTAAGGTGTCTAAACCTTGTTGACAATCCTCATTCCACTGGAATTTAGTATCCTTCTTTAACAATTTCTCCATTGGCACAGTGATCTACACATACCCTTTTATAAATTTTCTGTAGTAGCATGTATGTCCCAATGTTTCTCTTGACTGGTGCACTGATTTTGGTGGTGGTAAATTAACAATGACTTCAATCTTGTAGGATCCACCAATATCCCTTTTTTATAGACTATATGTCCCAACAATATTCCAAAAGGTGTCCCAAAAATGCACTTCTTGATATTCAATGATATCTGACACTGCTTGCATCTTTCCACATCAATATTAACACCTCTACATGCTCTTTCAATATACTGTAGACTGTCCAATAACCTAGATACACTTCCAAAAACTGATGTATGAACTCCATGAAAACAACTATTACTAACCTTGAAAATATAGCTGGTGCATTCTTCAGCCCAAAAGGCATGACTGTATACTAGTAGGATCCGCATTCTATGGAAAAAGTAGTCTTGTACTCGTCTTCCAGAGATATCTTAATTTCATGATAACCTGAGAATCCATCTGTAAATGAGTATGCTTCATGGTCTCCCACATTCTCTAATAACTCATCTATGAAAGGGGTGGGAAAAGGGTCATGTAGGAAAGCATCATTCACTTTCCTCAGATCCACACAAATTATTATCCCTCCTTGTTTCTTTTCCTGTACTACCATAGGGCTTATCCATTCATATTATTCTACTAGTTCTATGATACCGGCTTCCAACATTCTATCAATTTCTGCTTATATATTGGATTTAGTTTATAAGGTCACTGTCTGATAGATATAGCCTCAGGTTTGAGAGGTACCTTCATCTCTCCTAGATCTCCTGCTATGCCTTTCATATCTGTAAATGTTGTTGGGAACATGTCACTGTCCTCGTGCAATAACTCTGTTATTCTTTGTACTATTTTCTCATCCTAGTAGTCTCTAATGCTAGCCATTTTGGGATTCTCAACTGTCCCAATGTTGAATTTCTTCACCTTGATCGGCGCATAAAACACTTCTGATTCCAAGGATGAGCCTTTTATCCATATGGATATCGGTGGCCACCCACCTTTTCCAACTGGCTCAAAACAATTTTCTGGCAATTTTGGCAATTTACTATTTTTAGCAGTTTTTAACTTCCTGGGCCATTTTGAGGGATTAAATGAAGGTTTTTCGGGGTCGAGCTTCTCAATTATATCATAAAGAATTATTGAGCCCCCAAAATTAATCTTCTTGATGATACCTTTCTAATGGGTTATCATACGCCTAAAATGAAGATCGTATGCAAAAGTTACGACCCCGAGAAGTTGATGTACTAACTTACCCAAACGGGGCACACATGACTTTTGGCGCTTTATCTCCTAGGGTTAGGTTTTTGGATGTCTAGGGATTTTTGGATTCCTGTTTATTGTAAAAATTCCTTCAGAGCTTCATTGTAATCATCTTCTTGTGAATGCGAGAAGCTGTCACATCTCTTCTTAGAGATAAGCTGCCACCATTTTAGTGAGTCTTTCACTTTGTATTTTTACAGTCTCTGTACATTTCTTTCATTAATAGAAACCGTGTATTACTGTATATCTGTGTTTATGGTTGCATCTCTAATACATTTCTGTTATATTATTGTATATTTGCGATATCTCTGTGAATTTCATTATTATATCTCTGCTCTCATTTCGTGCCGAAAATAATCTGGATCAGTGGTATTAGAGCAGGATTTTCCTGATCGTTTTTTAGTGCATGTCCCCGACGAGGTACGAGTATAGAAATTTGTGTCTTGAGATTGTCTCTCTTAAATAAAATCGCTCTCGCACGCCAAGAAACCCTCCATGGCGGAAGAAAAGAAAAACGACGAAGCAGACGATCCTATCAATTTGTTGCTTGAGCAAGCTCTCACATGATAGAGGGACGAAATGATGGAGAATTTTTCCCACATACTTCAACACCTCCCAATAGCATCAGGTGCATCTTCATCAAGAGACCACTTTAGAGGCACCTCGCTTGTTAAGGTACATGTCAATTTTGATATTCCTATATTTGAAGGTCAGATAGACGCGGATGCCCTAGATAAATGGTTAAATCTGTTAGAAGGTTATTTCTATGTTCACAATTTTTCTGACAGAGAAAAGATCATCTTCACGCTCCTTAAATATCTCCCCCATGTCAAACATTGGTGGGAAACTTATTGGGAGAAAATTTCCACAGAGGAGTCTGGAATATATGGGGCCGAGCCCACTTGGGATTTTTTTGTGGACGCGGTAAATGAACAATATTACCCTGTTGGAAACTATGAGGACTAGTACATGAGATGGACCACACTGCGGTAAGAGAAGGGCCAAGCAGTTCCAGAGTTCAACAATACCTTCCATACCTTGCACACCAAGCTGGGTATGAAAGACTCCGAACGAAATTTGGTTCTGAAATACCATGGGGCTCTACACAGATACATCCAAATTGAAATGGATTTTCTGGACATCTCATCACTCGGTGTTGCTTATCAATATGATGTTAAAATCGAGCAGAAATTTAAGCAATAGAACAAATGAGAGTTCGAGTCTGCAAATCCACAACAACCAAAGTATGACAAATATGGCCCTAACAAACAGTCTCTTGAAAACTAGTCCAAGCTAGAAGAAAAGAAGGGTCACGAGAAGACAAAGAAGGACACCAAAAAATGGTGCGATTTCCACAAAAGCCCCTGGCAAAACACCGATGAATGTTGCTCAAAACAGTCATTGGTGGCTGATATCAAATACAAGGAGATGAACCCTGATTTAGAATCTGATTATGAAAATATTGGTAAAAGACATATCATCTACGCAGACCCCACTGCTATTTTCATGACCTCAGTAATTCAACTAGAAGAACCAACAGATCCTGAAGAGGCAGAGCACCTTTTTCATTCACAGATGTGGGTGAAGGGGACCCCGCTGAATTTTATTGTTGATAGAGGAAGCCGGAAGAACCTCATCTCAGCAGAGGTCATCAAACAGTTGGGATTTTTGACAACACCACACCTGCAACCATACAACATCGGGTGGCTTCGCCAAGGATGAGATCTTCGTGTCAGTCAGCAGTGTCGATTGTCATACGACATCCAACCCTTCAAGGATGAGGTATTATGTGATGTTTCCCCATTGGATGTCTCTGATGTTCTCTTGGGCCAACCATATATGTGGAAGCACCATGCTGTTTATGAATCTCAACCCCACAGTGTCATTGTTTCTCTGGAGGGTCATCTCTAAAGAATACTAGAGGTAGTTCCGACTACTGTTCCACAAAAAAAGTGCCACAAGGTAGTATCTCATACTACAAAATTCAACTTCTTCACAATCTGTTCAAAAGATGAACAAAAGGATACTGCAACCACTACAACCTCGACCCAAGCACCTTCTATCCAACATAAGCATGTCGACAAGATTGTAGCAAAGTGTAAAGATTCCTTCTGCACAAAATAATCTCATGTATCCAGAATGGTTAAAAATGTCCAACCCTTCCATCCACATGCTTGTGATAGCCTTCCACAAACCAAGCAATGCGATGTCTCCAACAAGGCAAGCAACTCACCAAGATTCAGATTCAACAAACGTTTTTTCCTCTCTTCCGCGCACTCAACACAATGGATACCATTTCTTCCTAAGGAGGGAGGATTGATCCATATGTATCTCGGTGGCCACCCACCTTTTCCAACTGGCTCAAAACAATTTTTTGGCAATTTTGGCAATTTAGTATTTTTAGCAGTTTTTAACTTCCGGGGACATTTTGAGGACCTAAATGAAGGTTTTTCAGGATCAAGCTCCCAAATTATATCCAAAGGCATGATTTAGCCCCAAAAATTAATCTCCTTTATGATACCTTTCCAACGGGATATCATACGCCTAAAACGGAGATCGTATGCAAAAGTTACAACCCCATGAAGTTGATGTACTAACTTACCCAAACGGGGCCCACATGACTTTTGGCACTTCATCTCCTAGGGTTAAGTTTTTGGATGTCTAGGGTTTTTGGAATCCTTGTTTATTGTAAAAATTCCTTCAGAGCCTCATTGTAATCATCTTCTTGTGAATGCGAGTATCCGTCACATCTCTTCTCAGAGATAAGTTTCCACCATTCTAGTGAGTCTTTCACTCTGTATTTTTACAGTCTCTGTACATTTCTTTCATTAATAGAAATCATGTATTACTGTATATCTGTGTTTATGGTTGCATCTCTGATACATTTCTTTTATATTATTGGATATCTACGATATCTCTATGCATTTCTTTATTATATCTCCGCTCTCATTTCGTGCCGAAAATAATTCAGATCAATGGTATCAGAGCAGACTACTCGTGATTGTTTTTCAGTGCATGTCCCCAACGAGGTATGAGTATAGAAAGTTGGGTCTTGATATTGTCTCTCTTAAATAAAATCGCTCTCGCACACCCAATAAACCCTCCATGGCGGAAGAAAATAAAAAAGGACGGAGTAGACAATCCTATCAATTAGTTGCTTGAGCAAGCTCTCAAGCGACAAATGGACAAAATGATGAATATTTTTTCCCACATTCTTCAACGCCTCCTGATAGCATTAGGCACATCTTCATCAAGTGACCACTTTGGAGGCACCTTGAATTTTAAGGTACATGTCAATTTTTATATTCCTATATTTGAAGGTCAAATAGATGCAGATTCCCTAGATAAATGGTTAAATATTTTAGAAGGTTGTTTCTCTGTTCACAATTTTTCTGACAGAGAAAATATCATCTTCATGCTCCTTAAAGCTATGCCCCATGTCAAACATTGGTGGGAAATTTACTGGGAGCAAAGTTCCATAGACGATTCTGGATTATATGGGGCCGAGCCCACTTGGGATTTTTTTGTTGACACGATAAAGGAACAATATTACCCTATTGGCAACTATGAAGACCAATACATGAGATGGACCACACTGTGGCAAGAGAAGGGCCAAGTAGTTCCAGAGTTCACCAATACCTTCCATACCTTGCACACCAAGCTGGGTATGAAATAATCTGAATGACATTTGGTTTTGAAATACCGTGAGGCTCTACATAGATACATCCAAACTGAAATGGATTTTCTAGACATCTCATCACTCGGTGCTGCTTATCGATATGCTGTTAAAATCGAGCAAAAATTTAAGCACCAAAACAAATGGAAGTTTGGGTCTGCAAATCCGCAACAACCAAAGTATGAAAAATACGACCCTAACAAATAGCCTCTTGAAAACCAGTCCAAGCCATAGGAAAAGAAGGGTCACGGGAAGACAAAGAAGGACACCGGAAAATGGTGCGATTTCCACAAAATCCCCTGGCACAATACCGATGAATTTCGCTCAAAATAGTCATTGGTGGCCAAGATCAAAGACAAGGAGCCAAACCTTGATTCAAAATCTGATTATGAAAATATTGGCAAAAGACAGATCATCGACGCAGACCCCACTGCTATTGTCGCGACCACAACAATTCAACCAGAAGAACCAACATATTCTGACAAGGGGGAGCACATTTTTCATTCACAGATGTGCATGAAGGGGACCCCACTGCATTTTATTGTTGATAGCAGAAGCCATAAGAACCTCATCTCAATAGAGGTCGTCAAACAATTGGGATTGTTGACAACACCACACCCGCAACCATACAACATCGGGTGGCTTCTCCAAGGACGAGATCTTCATGTCAGTTAACAGTGTCAATTATCATACGACATCCAGCCCTTCAAGGATGATGTATTATGTGATGCTTCCCCACTGGATGTCGTGATTTTCTCTTGGGCCAACCATATATGTGGAAGCGCCATGCTATTTATGATTCTTGACCCCACAGTTTCATTGTTTCTCTGGGGGGTCATCTCTACAAAATACCAGAGGTAGTTCCGACTACTGTTCCACCAAAAAAGTGCCGCAAGGTAGTATCTCATACTACAAAATTCAACTTCTTCACAATTTGTTCAAAAGATGAACAAAAGGATATTGCAACGACTACAGCCTCGACCCAAGCACCTTCTATCCAATTGAAGTAGGTCGACAAGATTGTAGAAAAGTGTAAAGATTCCTTTTTGCACAAAATAATCTCATGTATCCAGACTGGTTAAAAAGGTCCAACCCTTCCATCCACATGCTCTTGATAGCCTTCCACAAACCAAGCAACGCGACGTCTCCAGCAAGGCAAACAACTCACCAAGGTTCATATTCAACAAACACTTTTTCCTTTCCCCCGGGCACTCAACGCAATGGAGACCATTGCTTCATAAGGAGAGAGGATTGATCCAGATGGATATTGGTGGCCACCCACCTTTTCCAACTGGCTCAAAACAATTTTCTGGCAATTTTGGCAATTTATTATTTTTAGCAGTTTTTAACTTCCGGGGCCATTTTGAGGGCCTAATTGAAGGTTTTTATGGATCGAGCTTCTCAATGATATCTAAAGGCATGATTGAGCCCCCAAAATGAATCTCTTCGATGATAACCTTTCCAACGGGCCATCATACGCCTAAAACAAAGATCGTATGCAAAAGTTACGACCTCGGGAAGTTGATGTACTAACTTACCCAAACGGGGCCCACATGAATTTTGGCGCTTCGTCTAACAGGGTTAGGTTTTTGGATGTCTAGGGTTTTTGGCATTTTTGTTTTTTGTAAAAATGCCTTCAGAGCCTCATTGTAATCATCTTCTTGCGAATGCGAGTAGCTGTCACATCTCTTCTTAGAGATAAGTTGCCACCATTCTAGCGAGTCTTTCACTTTGTATTTTTACAGTCTCTGTACATTTCTTTCATTAATAGAAATCATGTATTACTGTATATTTGTGTTTATGGTTGCATCTCTGATACATTTATGTTATATTATTGGATATCTGTGATATCTTTGTGCATTTCTTTATTATATCTCCACTCTCATTTCGTCCAGAAAATAATCCAGATCAATGGTATCAGAGCAGGCTGCTCGTGATCATTTTTCAGTGCATGTCCCTGATGAGGTTCGAGTATAGAAAGTTGGGTCTCGATCTTGTCTCTCTTAAATACAATCGCTCTTGCATGACCAAGAAACCCTCCGTGATGGAAGAAAAGAAAAATGACAGAGAAGATGATCCTATCAATTTGTTGTTTGAGCAAGCTCTCACGCGACAGAGGGACGAAATGATGGAGAATTTTTCCCACATCCTTCAACGCCTCCCGATAGCATCAGGCACATCTTCATCAAGCAAACACTTTGAAGTAACCTCTCCTTTTAAGGTATAGATCAATTTTTATATTCCTATATTTGAAGGTCAGATAGATGCAGATGCCCTAGATAAATGGTTAAATCTGTTAGAAGGTTATTTCTCTGTTCACAATTTTTTTGACAGAGAAAAGATCGTCTTCGCGCTCCTTAAAGCTCTCCCCCATGTCAAACATTGGTGGGAAACTTACTGGGAGAAAAGTTCCATAGAGGAGTCTGGAGTATATGGGGCCGAGCCCACTTGGTATTTTTTTTTGGACGCGGTAAAGGAAGAATATTACCCTGTTGGCAACTATGAGGACCAGTACATAAGATGGACCACACTGCGGTAAGAGAAGGGACAAGTAGTTCTAGAGTTCACCAATACCTTCCATACCTTGTGCACCAAGCTGGGTATGAAATACTCCAAACGACATTTGGTTCTGAAATACCATGGGGCTCTACACAGATACATCCAAACTGAAATGGATTTTCTGGACATCTCATCACTCGGTGCTGCTTATCGATATGCTGTTAAATTTGAGCAGAAATTTAAGCACCAGAACAAACGGGAGTTCAGGTTTGCAAATACCTAATAACCAAAGTATGAAAAATACGACCCTAACAAATAGTCTCCTGAAAACCAGTCCAAGCCACAGGAAAAGAAGGGTCACGAAAAGACAAAGAAGGACACCAGAAAATGGTGCGATTTCCAAAAACACCCCTCGCACAACACCGATGAATGTCGCTTAAAACAGTCATTGGTGGCTGAGATCAAAGAAAAGGGTCCGAACTCTGATTCAGAATCTGATTATCAAAATATTGGTAAAAGACAGATCATCGACGTGGACCCTACTGTTATTGTTGCGACCACAACAATTCAACCAGAAGAACCAACATATATTGAAGAGGGGGAGCTCCTTTTTCATTCACAGATGTGGGTGAAGGGGACCCCGCTGCATTTTATTGTTGAGAGCGGAAGCTAGAAGAACCTCATATCACAGAGGCTGTCAAACAGTTGGGATTGTCGACAACACCACACCCGCAACCATACAACATCGGGTGGCTTCGCCAAGGACGAGATCTTTGTGTCAATCAGCAGTGTCGATTGTCATACGACATCCAACCCTTCAAGGATTAGGTATTATGTGATGTTGCCCCACTGGATGTCTATGATGTTCTCTTGGGCCAACCATATATGTGGAATTTCCATGCTGTTTATGAGTCTCAACCCCGCAGTGTCATTGTTTCTCTGGGGGGTCATCTCTATAGAATACCAGAGGTAGTTCCGATTACTGTTCCACCAAAAAAGTGCCGCAAGGTAGTATCTCATACTACAAAATTCAGCTTCCACCATCTCTTCTCAGAGTTAAGATGCCACCATTCTAGCGAGTCTTTCACTCTGTATTTTACAGTCTTTGTACATTTTCTCTCATTAATAGAAAATTGTGTATTATTGTATCTATGTGTTTATGGTTGCATCTATGATACATTTATTTTATATTATTGGACATAAAAAATATCCCTATACATTTCTTTATTATATCTCCACTCTCATTTTGTATCGAAAACAATTCTTATCAGTGGTATCAAAGTAGGCTGCTCTTGATAATTTTTCAGTTCATGTCCCCGATGAGGTTCGAGTATAGCAAGTTGGGTCTCGAGCTTGTCTCTCTTGCAGACAATCGCTCTCACACGCCTAAGAAACCCTCCATGGAGGAAGAAAAGAAAAACGACGGAGTAGACGATTCTATCAATCTGTTGCTTGAGAAAGCTCTCATGAGAAAGAGGGATGAAATGATGGAGAAATTTTCCCACATCCTTCAATGCATGCTGATAGAAATAGGCACATCTTCATCAAACAACCACTTTGGAAGCACCTCTCCTTTCAAGGTACATGTTAATTTTGATATTCTCGTATTTGAAGGTTAGATATATGTGGATGCACTAGACAAATGGTGTTGTCCCTTGACCAAGTTTTGAGGACCCTTGGTTATTTTTGACCATTTTCGGACTTCGAAAGGCTTTCGAAGGCGGAGCGCAAGTCAAAGCAGAGATCGCGGGATCTCGGCCCCTTTTTAGGGATTTTTGGGTTTTGGGCTTATGTAATGGGTATGGGGATGTTGACCCATGGGTTTATCCATGCTTAGGCCTATTTTGTAATGAATAAATAGAAGTCTAGGCGATGTAAGAAGTAGTGACTAGTCAATGTGATCCATTGTTGCTAAGAACAAAAGTGGATCTGTGTGAATTGGCTTTGTGCACACCATGTGAGACTTGCAAGGCTAAGTGCAAGCGACTGTAAAAGACTGTGTACGACTCTGTTCCTAGAACTACTTAGGGAAGGAGGATCCAGCGAGGTGCGCAAATCTCCTATCCCTTGCGAAGTTGATTTGGAGGCTTTGTGCATGTAATAAGATTGAAAGAAGCTAATAAAGAAGATGAAGAGTTGGTGGACATAGCCCTAGGGAGGGGGTGAACCACGTATATCCTGTGTTATGAATGATTTGTGCTTTATGATTTCTCTCTTGTTTATGTAATTCAATGCTTAGTGTGTTGTTAGATGATAGATGAATCTGATATGATATCTTAGTGCTGAATAATGTGAAAAAATGATAGATATGATCTATGTTGGTATGCTTAGTGCTTGAATCCATTGGATCTGTGTGAATGCTGCGTTTATCTATTGTTAGGGTTTAGCTGTGCTGTGAACTAAGGCTGAATATTAATGAACTATAATTACTAAGTGCTCTTTTAAGGTGTTACAATCACAAATTTGTGTCCCAACTAATGTTTCCGACATCTGAGTCCTGCAACCACCCCTGCCTCTACCTCGAGTGAGAATTCATATGCCTCGCAGGTGTTGCCGAAAGGGCCGATAGTTAGGGTTTTTTTGGTGCGCTGTTGTAGCGTTGAACCCTGGGTCTGCCCCTGTGCCAACAAATGGTTAAATCTGTTAGAAGGTTATTTATCTATTCACCATTTTTATGACATGGAAAATATCACCTTCACACTCATTAAATCTCTCCCCCATGTCAAACATTGGTGGGAAACTTACTGGGAGCAAAGTTCCACAGAAGAGTCTGGTATATATGGGGCTGATCCCACTTGGGATTTTTTTGTGGATGTAGTAAAGGAATAGTATTACCCTGTTGGACACTATGAGGAGAAGTATATGAGATGGACCACACTGTGACAAGAGAGGGGCCAAGCAGTTCCATAGTTCACCAATACCTTCTATACCTTGCGCACCAAGCTGGGTATCAAAGAATCCAAACAAAATTTGGTTTTGAAATACCATGGGGCTCTACACAGATACATCCAAAATGAAATGGATTTTCTGGACATCTTATCACTCGATGCTGCTTATCGATATGCCCTTAAAATCAAGCATAAATTTAAGCACCAGAAAAAATGGGAGTTCGGGTCTGCAAATCCGCAACAACCAAAGTATGATAAATATGGCCCTAACAAAAAATATCCTAAAAACTAGTCTAAGCCACAAGAAAATAAGGGTCACGAGAAGACGAAGAAGGATATCAGAAAATTGTGCGATTTCCACCAAAATCCCCTAGCACAACACCGATGAATGTCACTCAAAATAGTCATTCGTGGTCGCAATCAAAGACCAGGAGCCGAACCCTAATTCAAAATCCGATTTAGAAAATATTGACAGAAGACATATCATCGACACAGACCCCACTGCTATTGTCGCGACCCCAACAATTCAACCAGAAGAACCAACAGATCCTGAAGAGGGGGAGCACCTTTTTCATTCACATATGTAGGTGAAGGGGACCCCGCCGCATTTTATTGTTGATAGTGGAAGCCAGAAGAACCTCATCTCAGCAGAGGTCATCAAACAATTGGGATTGTTGACAACACCACACCCACAACCATACAACATCGTGTGGATTTTCCAGTTACGAGATCTCCATGTGAGCCAACAATGATTATTGTCATACAACATCCATCCCTTCAAGGATGAGGTATTCTGTGATGTTGCCCCGTTGGATCTCTTCAATGTTCTCTTGGGCCAGCCATATATGTGGAAGCACCATGCTATCTATGAGTCTCGACCCCATAGTGTCATTGTTACACTGGGGGGTCAACTCTACAGGATACCAGAGGTGGTTCCGACTACTGTCCCACCTAAACAGTGCCATAAGGTAGGATCTCATACTACAAAATTTAGCTTCTTCACAATCTATTCAAAAGGTGAACATAAGGATAATGAAACCGCTACATCCTTGGCCCAAGTACCTTCTATCCAACAGAAGAAGGTTGACAAGACTGTAGCAAAGCACAAAGATTCATTTTTCACATAGACATTTCATGTAGCTAGACTGGTTAAAAAGGTACAACCCTTCCAGCCACAAGTTCTTGACAACCTTCAAAATGCTAAACAACACAACTTGTCCAACAAGGCAAGCAACTCATCAAGATGTAGATTCAACAAACTCTTTTCCCTTTCCCCCGAGAAATCAACGCAATGGAGACCATTGCTTCCTAAGGATGGAGGATTGATCTGGGTGGATATCAATGACCACCTACCTTTTCCAACTAGCTCAAAGCAATTTTCTGGCAATTTTGGTAAGTTACTATATTTAGCAGTTTTTAACTTTCGGGGCCATTTTGAGGGCCTAAATGAAGGTTTTTCAGGATTGAGATTCTCAATGATAGCTTAAGGGTCTAATTGATCCCCCAAAATGAATCTCCTCAATGATACCTTTCCAACAAGCTATCGTATGCCCCAAACGGAGATTGTATGCCAAAGTTACACCCTCGGGAAGTTGATACACCAAACTACTCAAAACGGGGTCCACAAAACTGTTGGCTTTTCATATTCCGGGGTTAGGGTTTTGGATTTTATTTATTATAAAAAGGCCTTTGGAGCCTCATTGTAAAATAATCTTCTTGCGAATGTAAGTAGCGGACACATCTCTTCTCAGAGATAAGCTGCCACCATTCTAGCGAGTTTTTCACTCTGTATTTTACACTCTTTGTGGATTTTCACTCATTAATAGAAAATTGTGTATTACTGTATCTATGTGTTTATGTTTGCATCTCTAATACATTTCTATTATATTATTGAACATTCAAAATATCTCTGTACATTTCTTTATTATATCTCTACTCTCATTTCGTGCCGAAAATAATCCGGATCACCCATACATTGCCATGTCTTCTTGGGTAACACATTTACTTCGGAGCCTAAATCCAGTATAATATCCCCTATGTTGAAATCTCCAATGTTGGAATTCAATCTGAGTTCTCTACTTGTTGTCGTCCTTATATGCATATGATTAACCATTTTCTGCTCTAGCTTCCCCTCTATCTTTGTGTTACATCTTTCTACCATATTTTGTAATACTTTAACATATGATGGATCATTTAGTAGTTTAAAACAAGATTGCAGAAAATCCTTTATGGTACTTACTTGTCCGAAAGGTTGTGATTCATAAGTGTGATCCAATGATGAAGGCATCTCATACATTGGTATGTACTGAGTATGATGCACAGTTGATGTAGATTCAATATCTGGCTTTAAGAATTATTGTCTGGCTTGCTTGAATGTCTCCTTTTCATTCTGTGCATCAAACTGCTTCTATGATTCAACATTCTTCTTCACCCATTGGTGTTGTGCTGGATATTGTCTTATTGCACTAGGTCCTATTTTATCTCCTCTGCACTTAATTATGTTGATATTTCTTCCATCCTATCTAGATTCTGTATATATCCACTGTACATTCTGATTGTTTTGATTCCTCTTCTCTTGAATATTCCCCAATAGTGTCGGACAATCTTCCGTGTCATGATATGATGCACGACAATACATACATGTCATAGGTAGAAGTGGACATTCTCATGCATAATGTCCTAGTTGTTGACAATTATGACATACCACCGGTACTCTGCCTCTTCCAAATCTCCCTCTACCTCATCCTCCACCTCTATAGCCAGTTTAATCTCCTTGCAGTGCATTGTATTGAGGCACCTGATTATACTGTGGCTGCGCAGTATTGTAATGCGGCTACAAAGTGTTATATTGATGATGCACATTGTTATATAGGGTTGGTACTTGGTTAAAATGTGGTGCAACTTTCCCTGTCATCATTTCTTCCTGCACCCTATAGGTATCTTATGTTTTTTCCCTCATCAGATCCATTGTCTCGCAATATTTGTCATCATGGCCCTTTGAATTGCAAAAGTTGCAGTATGAACTCTTAGGCACTGTCTAGTATTTCTGCATCTTTGGATAATGATATGGATCATTCCTTTGTGTATTACATATCTCACACCATACTCCTCCTGTTAGAAAAGGGTTTGGTATCCCTTTTTCCATGTACTGCGTGAAAGTTGGGCATTCATTCTTGTGGTGTCCTTCTGTCCTACATGTGGTACACCAAAAAAATTCTCTTTGTCTTTACGTCTGTTCTGGTTTAATTGAAATGTTAGATTCTACAGATCCTCCTTCAGCTCCTATATTGCTGGATCTATCTTCTGGTATTGGTTCTCTTCTAGTTGTAAGGTTTCCTGCAGAGCCTTTTCCCGAGTTTGAAACTTCTGCTATCTCAAGGGGTATTTCAAGTGTGGTAGTAGTGAATTCACAAATTCATATCTCTTATGACATACTTAAGCTTTCCCTTCAATCGTTTGAATCTTTGGTCAATCTCCCAAATAGATTCTCCTGTTTTCTATCTGATCTCTATCATCTCATTCATGTACTGATATTTTGAACTAGGATTTTGGAGTTCATTTATCAAAAGGTTCTTAATATCTGCAATCATCCTTGTTGTTCCTGGTGGGCTATTTATAGCCAAGCTCATGTACCAATCTAGTGCACGGTCTCTTAGCATAATAGATAGCTGTGCAAGTTTTGTATCCTCATATGTGATATGTTTTTCTTCCCAGATCTTCTCACAGATAAACAAGTGCTTCTCGGGTCAATAGATGCCTCTCCTTTGAATTCTGGTAACCTGATGGTGGGATAATGTCATGCCACCCTGAATGACGAAATACTACCTTCGCGCTGTGTAGATACTTGACTACTACTTCCTGAACCGACTCCTCTAGTTGCTTCTCCTCGACTCAATGTACTTCCTGCTGTCTTCCTTCCACTAACATTTGGTTGTCTAAATCCTGGTGTTCTTATTGGCGTATTAGTCACACATGGGTTCCACACTGACACTGACATGGATGGGAGTTTTTCCTTCGGTTCCTACTCTTGGACTGCATGTATTCCTTTCATATATTGTGCGCAATATTTCCTCAATCTTCTCCACAACACAAATATCCTCTACCTCTTCTTCATCACTTGCCAAGCCCTCTCTCTCAGCTATGGCTCTCTTCTTATTATTCATCTTATATTGGTACAGTGCTCCACTGCGTGTCTTTCCAACTATTTCCATTATCTATTTGATTTGATATTCCTCCATCATGATTAGGTCCATGGATTCCTTCTTCCCCTTATCCATTTCTATTTCCATCCTTCCAACTCTAATTAATGCTTCCCCCCTTCCCCCATGCACGCAAGGAAGTTTAGCTTTCTGATGCCATTGTCATTACTCCTTTGTTATACAGTTAAATCTTTATGGAAGTATACAATGATCTGATATACCTACCTCTGGGTCCCTTCTAGAACTCTTTCCCTGCTACATTGTAAGACTTCACAGTATCTACTGCAAGTTCTGTGATAAAGCCTGTGACAATACTGTCTAGCTAGAAATCCACTATGCGCGTGAATTTGTTGTCTACTTGTTGTAATTGCACGATCTCTATAGGGTTCCACTCGATCTGTCTGATCTGATTCGTAGGATGATTATTTTTCAGCCTCAACAACCACTCCTGCAATACATGCAGGAAATCGCAGAAAAACACCTCATGTAGGTCGCTAAACATGTACTTGTCTAGATATTTGCGTGGTGTTAACTTCGGGTTTCTGTTATCTTTTTGTGAAAATTACAACTCCTTTTTTTTCAACCAGATATCTATCTCCACCTTCATTGGGTTCCATGTTCTAAACATCCCCCTCTATTATGTTATTTTCTGCACGATTCTTTCGCGGATCCCTATCACTCAATCCCATGCAGTTTTGACTGGAAACAGAACCATTTGTTGGTTACTTCTCTCTTGTTACCATTCTTGGGATGAACCAGGTTTAGATATACTATGGTTTCTATAAAAACCCTCTAAAACTATCACCCCTGTGAAAACCAGAAGGAAACGCAGTACATGGGGTGCACTGCGTAGTCTCACCCGAGATAGCTCTATGGGTGGCTGCAACGCTCAGGTGCTCGCAGCCTGGGAATGAGTGGGGATATTAGATTGAATCTTGTGATATTTATTTATTTACTGTAACATCCATCTATTCTAAGTACTCTGTCATTCTTTTTCATGCATGTAAACAATCAGATCTAGCTATTTCATCAAACATTCATCTAAGATCTAATCATTAACAACAAAGATACAACAATGAATCATTCACATAACACATAAGATACCATGGTTCACCCCCTCCTAGGCTACATCCACAAAGATATGGCTCTTGGGATCTTTTATTATTGTTCTGTCATCTATGGCACCACACGCATTACAATTCTCCCTCAGTTGGATCAAGATCTTTAATGAGGCAGACTAGATCACACCAGGCTCCTCAGCCTATGATCTAACCCTCAAGATATACCTTCTTTGGTTTCTTCAGCTCAACAACTAACAAAACAACCTCAAATTTTATAGTCATTCTTACATTATGGAATTCCAATCACACCAAAACCTATCCAAATCTTTGAACAACAACCAACAAGAACAACCAAAAAAGCCCAACCCCCGACCTAGACCTCCTAGGTACCTCTTTATACTTATCTATGGCTTATTAACCATTAAATCCTATTACCAACACCCTAACCCTAGCATGGTTCACTCTTCTTGCATCAGTGCCTCACATGCTTTCCTCCTTTGCATGATCTTTCCTCTGCATGTGCTGGTTTTCGTGCCAGTTGTATTTTCCTTATTTGCACTTTATTCTCCAAAATTAGCCTTTTCCAAAAAATGGGCTTGCACCCAACAACACTTCCTAACATCTTAACAACGCTTACCATAAGATGCATTGCACTGATAATTTGTGAAAATTTGGCCCAATTCCATGCTCTTTACAATACTGGTGTGTTGTTTGGACCTAGGCGCATCGACAGGTGAAATTGTTTTATATCACCTTAAGTAGTGTGATGTGTTAATATAAATGCACCAGTGCTACCGTGTTATTAGAGCACTAAAATTTTGTTTAACGATGCATTTGTCATCAAGAGCACCGATCACGATTCGTCCACCAAAATGCCCCACAATACTGATGCATTTGGTTAACATAAATGCATCAAAAACCCAATTTTGATGGAATGTAAACACGACAGTACACTTTTGATAAATGACAACATCGATGCACTATAGTTTCCAAAGCACCAACATGATGTTGAGCAGTGCACCATATAATATAAAGCACCCGTGTGGTTTGTGGTAGTATGGAAACCACTCTGTTATATTGGTTTATGGAAAATTGAGCGATATAATGTGTTAATATGAATGCACTGGTGCTGCCATGTTATTGAAGCACCACTATTTTTTTTAACGATGCGTTATGAATCATATAGCACTGGAGATGAGACGTCAAGAGAAATGCCTTATATGCCAAATTGGTCAATATATGTTCCAGTGCGGTTCTTTTAATGGCACCGGTGCATTTTTAAAAAATGGTTGCACCTCTCAGTTATATTTCTTGTGTTGTATTTTTAGCGGTGTGCTTGGTTAAATGGAACACACTGGTGCTTCTGTGTTCGAAAACACCAATATGTTATTTACCGAGTGCTGTCTTTTATAATGCACTAGATGTGGGTCATTTAAGCGTAAGCACCGATTAAGTATGGAAAAAATTAGATGCACTAGATGCATGGCGTACTATGAATTTAGCACAGGATGCACCGCTCCAGGGTGAGTTAAATCGAAATGGTGCACCGCATGGAGTCGAAATTTGTTTTTGAAAAAAAAGTCCCAAATTTCAAGCTAAATTCAAATTTTAAACTGATGAAAATGAAAATGGGAAGGTAATAAACAAATTAACTAGAGTCTTATGTCATGAGGAGGCATGGTTTCACTATTGATAGGAAATGAAAACTCGTTGTAATTTCCAAAAGTTGGAAATAAGCTATCCAACTCACTGAAAAGCACCAGAAATAGGGTGTCCATAAAAGTAGAGTAAGGACCGGTGCTTGCTTGAGATAGTGGAAGCACAAGATGAGGTATCGCAATGAAAATCGGTTTGGTAATTTATTTTTATTTACCCATACCGTGGTGATCCATAAGACATTGTTTATGCACCACTACATATGATTCAATGGCACCGATGCACTTCGATCAATGCTTATTATTTTTGTTATAACTTATGACAACGCATTTGAACATCTATGTGCCAGTGCATTATGTTGTAGTCGAGTATTGGGGTGGATGTACTGTATAGGCACACCAAAAACATGTCCACAAAATATTCTATCCACTCACATCCTCTATCAACCTATGCTATGAATAGTGATAGTGTGTTCAAACATTTAAGCACCGATGTGGTATATTTATGTGTGCATTGGTGCATAAAGACCTTAAAGGCGCACCGAAAAAAAAACCTCTGCAAAAACATCGACCGACCGCCTCCGCTAGAAAACAACTAAGGGATAATTTTTTCAGGGAGTTTTTGGAAAAACCTCCCCAAGAAGGTGTTCTCCTTATAGTGGTTGTATTCCAATTAGACTAGTAGAGTCAAATCATGCATGGAAACCTCAGTATTATCACCAAGTGTTGCATGCTCACCTTGGGATCATCATGATGAGGGAACACTCATCTTAGGATCATCACTAAGAGGGCACACTTGACATGCATGAGGCTTGAAGGGCACACCACATGTGCATGCATGCAATTATTTCAACTCCACTTGTATGATCCAGTTAATTGATGATTTCATGGTTGGATAACTAGGAGTAGGTGGTAGATAACTCAGGTTTCTGTCAGTGTGTGTCCTCATCTCTCTAGAAGAATACTATGGTGCATTAGTTTGAGAATGTAGCTTATATATGTTAGGGAATAGGGTGGAAATTGTAATGAAACAAACATACAATTATGCATATAATCGAAGAGGGAATACAAATTTCGAAGACAAAGGTGGTGTCTAAAGACACTGTTACAACACTTAAGCAAAGTGCACTGTGATCAACACATCACAATGCATATTGGGTCTTGATATATCCATATGATATCACTTCGATTTCTTTTGATTGATAATGACCCAAAGGGTTTTATTTTTATAGCCTCAAGATCTAACCAACTTCCATGAAATTGAGAATATCTTTTCCACATATAACAATCATTGTTAGAGTTGACTCTGTCAAATCCGTGCTATTGAGTTGACTCGACAAGTATGCTTGAATTGATTGTCCATGCATCCAAATCATATTTGATTTATGGGTTGGTTTATCCATCACTTGATTATATTGGATTGTTGGTCGATGTTTGACCGACAGACATGTCAACTACTTGACCGACTAATGTAGAGATCCGATCGATCGCCTAACCGACTGTATCTAGATGTAGGTCAACCGTCCAACCGAATGAATCCAAGAGAAGTGTGATGAACCATCAATACTTGATGTTCCAACACCCTTGTTGAAATCCCCTACTCCGACATCTAGGTATCTTGTTATCTAGTGATTTCCTTACTACAAATTGGATTAACAACTCACAAAACAAAAATACACTATTGGGATATTCAACTCAAATAAAGACAGTGGAAGCAAAACTAGAAACCAAATAATGCACACATAAACACCAATATATTTGGTTAGATACCCCTGGAAAACCCCCGGAGGGAAAACAAATGCTACAATGATTTTATTATGAGAAAATCAGGGCTCCTGTAACATGGATAGTGGCCCACTGAGAGAAATACAACTGTAGACAAACCTGGCAAAGTATGTGTAGATTTTCTAAGGTCCTATGAGGCTTCCATATAAGGTTTGTCTTTGAACTTAGTATTGATCTAAGTTTCAACTCTGTGACTTTCTTTTGCTGCTGTTTTAGGACAATAAACAATCACCAATATTTCAGCTAAATATTTGATGGTTAAGTTCCCTTTTGAGGTGCCCTTGCAAGTGTTTTATTTACTCAATGTTAGTACATGAAATATACATCAAAACAAATAACACTACTTCTAGATCTTTAACTTTAAAGTTCTGATCTACACTTCTAAGCATGCATGAAATTGACACATAGATTTTTGGTCAACATGACCCTAAACTCCCCATGGGGAAAACCAGTTTGGAGCAGATATATATAGAAGGCCTCAAATAAAAATGTACAACACATGATACATATACAAGTGAACCCTGTACAATAGAAACCACTCTAGGATTCCTTGGAGTTCCTCGAAGACTTCCCCACAAGCCTTGTGAAGTAAGGCACCACTTGCCTTGATGATCCTTCCTTCTATTTGCTTTATTTGTCTTTATTCCAATCCTTTGCTTTTCCTTTTCTCTTGCTTGACTTTGAACTTTCCTTGCCTTTGTCTTTTCCTTTGAATTAGCCTCCTCCTCACAATAAATCCTCCTCCAAGATGATGGTGTGCCCCTCTCCTCAAGTGCACCCTCTCCTCATGTAAAAACTCAAATAGAGCTCCCTTCTTCACCCTTGTGCCCTCTAAACTCTAGAGTGCACCTCTCTAAGGTAAATGGCTCTCTCCACAAGGTTAGGGCCTCTCCCACACTAGAATTCACCCTGTAGTCTCAAGAATGTACTTCTCCTATAACATGTGCACCTCTCCTCCATAGAATGCGCCCTCCTCCTATACTCATGTGCCCTCACTCATAATGGATTCCTCTATAACACAAGAGTAAGAAAAAACAAAGAGAGTGAGCCTCCAAGCAATGGGTAGAGCCTCGTCTACTAGATGTGCATGCCTCCTCTCAAGGTTGTACCCCTCTCCTCTAGCAAATGCGCCCTCCACCACAAGTATGCACCCTTCTCTAGGATGGTATCCAAGCCTCCATGGAAGGCATCTCTAAGATCTCTAAACTCAACAAAGGCTTCCTCCTCAAACCCTCATGCAAGTGCGCCCTCCTCTCCTCAAGAAATGCGCCCAAGATCTCCTCCTCTTCTCCTCTTCTCACAAGTGAAGAATGAGACTCATAAATTCACTATACCCTCCTTTAGCCTCCTTTGGCCAAACCCTAAAAGATCAATGACCTAGATACAATCTATCCAAGTCTAATCAATTGATGAGATTCAATCTCTAAATCTCACACAGGAAACCCACTTTCCATAGTTTGCTTTATGTCTATTAATTCACCCACTTTGTGAATTAAATGTCACTTTAATGACTTAAGTGACATATTTCACTTTTGACTTAATTCTCCTAAGTCAAAAGTGAAATATATCACTTAAGTCATTAAAGTGACAATTAATTCACAAAGTGGGAGTGAAATTAGAATCATAAAGTAAAGTACAAGGGTAATAGTCCACCCCTTTGTTTAGAGACTCATAAACACATTGGGACCACTTTCCAAGGTATCCAAATCTCACCACTCCCTCTTACCAAGGAAAGTGCCTGTCACCACCAATATCATCCCTATAGTGGACATGGTTGCCTCCTGGCATATACTCGGTGAGTATGGATGTACCTTGATCAATGAAAGTAGTCTCTGTCACATATCTACTCAATTTGCATGATCTATAGATGGAAGTGTCTCTCCACCTATCCAAGATCACCTAGATCTTGGAATCACACCAAATATCTCCACCTTGGTCTCGCACCAAGGATTTCTACCTCCTGGCATCTCGCCAATGGTCACTACTCTGGGCATCTCTCCAAGATTCACTCTCTTGTCATATCACCAAGAGTCTCCCCCTCTTGGTATCTCACCAAGAGTACCTGGATCTCAGAATCTCACCAAGATCCTCAACTTGGCCTCTCGCCAAGTAGCTTCCACCTGAAGTGGATCCAAAAGCTGGTCTGCCCATTTCTATAGCCAAGTGAGGCTCAAGCCTCCATAGTGCCTTGCTACTCCTCCTCATCAATATTTTATACTCTTAAGCTGTAGCACCAACTCTCTATCTGCTCGAAAAATCTGAAACTGAAGCTATCCTGGGTGGACCAGTCACCCACTTTGTTGGTGTCCAAGGAAACTGAGTCTGATCTCCCTCTGAATCACTATTATGAGTCAGTCGGTCCTCCTCAAATCTGTCTCCCCATCTAATGCTGGATGGTGTAACAATAGAAAAAGTAGTCACAAATGCACACTCTCTTGCAAACTTCTCATCGAACTCAATATCCTCTACTGTTACTGCTGACACATCTTGCTACTTATTCTTCTTCTTGGGACACTGTCCTACATAGTGACCCATCTCTCCACAAAAAAAAATCTCATTGTGCTCGTGTCTCTCTTTTTCCCACTGCTGCTGCTCTCTCCTCCCCATGGTAGGGCCCCAAACTTGGGACCCTGCCGACCTCACCGACTGGTCTTCTTCTTGTCCTTTGTCCAAAGAGAAAGGTCCTCATTACCCTGAACTGACTGATGCTGCTGCTACTATCCAGAAGCCTCTTCTACTAGGCTAGTCTCCTCTTGGACGAAGTCATCACACATCCTCTCCCATGTAGGCATAACCCCCCTGGAAACAATATTGTGAATGAATGGACCCCATGGTTTGGTAAAGCTGTTCAAAGCTGTCCTCACCATAGAGTTGGGATCCACCACCTCTTCGATGGCTCCAAGCTCATCTCTGGTCTGGGTGTATCTACCAAGGAAAGAAGTAACCGACTCATCCTCGAGCATGCGAATGCCCCTCAGTCGATCATGAAGAACCACCTTCCGGTTCTCATTAGAGCTCTCATACAACTTATAGATATGACCACATATCATATGCATAAGTCTTCCAAGTCAAGTGGGGAATAATATGACCCCTCACCCACATCCTGGTCCTCTTTTCCTTGTTGACCTCTTCACAAATCTCTTTTCCTTGTTGTTCCTCTTCCTAAAATCTTCCAACAAGATGGGGGCAATAACAGGAAGAACATGAATAGGCGCCTCAACTATATCCCATAGTTTGAGGTCCTCTATGACAAAGACTATCCTCGCCTTGCAAGGAGACCAATTGCTAGACCCAGATAGTTTGTCCTCCATATGCATATGAGATACTAACATCACTGCCAAACTGCGCTCACTCTGATCCTCCAACCACAAAGGAACGTTGCCTCACTCCTGTCAACACAGGTTTGAAAAGAGGAAAACAAACATCAACCTCACTCCTAGAAATATAGGTGTGAAAATAAGTCATGAAATACAACCTCACTCCTGTCCATGCAGGTGTGGAAAGACGCTATCCACAAGTGTCAAAAATCAGCCCAACAAATTTGCCCACAAAAATGCTAAAAAATCAACAAGTCTAAGCCACCATTGGTTCTGATACCATGTAGATTTTTTGAGGTCCTATGAGGCTTCCATCTAAGTTCTGTCTTTGACCTTATTATGGCTCTAAGTTTCATCTCTGTGGATGTATTTTGCTACTATTTTAGGACAACAAACAATCACCAAAATTTCAGCTCAATATTTGATGGTTAAGTGCCCTTTTGAGGTTCCCTTGCAAGTGTTTTCTTTAATCAATGTTAGCACATGCAATATAAATAAAAAAAATAACACTGCCTCTATATATTTAACTTTAAAATGTTGATCTACACTTCTAAGAATGCATGAAATTGACACATAGATTTTTGGTCAACATGACCCTGGAAAAAACCTCCTATGGGGAAAACCAATTTGGAGCAGATATATATAGAAGGCCTCAAAGAAAAATGTACAACACATGAAACATATACAAGTGAACCTAGTACAATAGCAACCACTCTTGAATTCCTTGGAGTTCCTCGAAGACTTCCCTAGAAGCCTTATGAAGTAAGGCGCCCCTTGCCTTGGTGAGCCTTCCTTCTCTTTGCTTGCTTTGTCTTTATCCTAATCCTTTTCTTTGCCTTTTCTCTTTCTTTCCTTTGAACTTGCCTTTCCTTTGTCTTTGCCTTTCCTTTGTCTTTGCCTTTGAAGTATACTCCTCCTCACAAGAAATCCTCCTCCAAGATGATGGTGCACCCCTCTCCTCAAGTGCGCCCCCTCCTCATGAAAAAACTCAAATATAGCTCCCTCCTTCACCCTTGCACCCTCTAAACTCTAGAGTGCGCCTCTCCAAGGTAAATGGCTCTCTCCACAAGGTTAGGGACTCCCCCACACTAGAATGCACCCTCTAGTCTCAATAATGCGCCTCTCCTCTAACATGTGTGCCCCTCCTCCATAGAATGCGTCCTCCTCCTATACTCATTCACCCTCACTCACAATGGTTCCCTCTATAGCATAAGAGTAAGCCACAAAAAATGGAGTGAGCCTCCAAGAAATGGGTAGAGCCTCCTCTACTATATGTGTTCCCCTCCTCTCAAGGTTGTGCCCCTCTCCTCTAGAAAATGCGCCCTCCACCACAAGTATGCACCCTTCTCTTGGATGGCATCCAAGCCTCCATGGAAGGCATCTCCAAGATCTCTCAACTCAACAAAGGATTCTTCTTCAAACCCTCATGAAATTTCTCCCTCCTCTCCTCAAGAAATGCACCCAAGCTCTCCTCCTCTTCTCACAAGTGAAGAATGAGACTCATAAATGCACTATACCCTCCTTTATCCTTCTTTGGCCAAACCCTAAAAGATCAATGGCTTAGATCCAATCTAGCCAAGTCTAATCAATGGGTGAGATTCAATCCCTAAATCTCACTTAGGAAATCCACTTTCCATAGTTTTCTTTATGTCTATTAATTCACCCACTTTGTGAATTAGTTGTCACTTTAATGACTTAAGTGACATATTTCACTTTTGACTTAATTCTCCTAAGTCAAAAGTGTAATATGTCACTTAAGTCATTAAAGTGATAATTAATTCACAAAGTGGGAGTGAAATTAGAATCATAAAGTAAAGTACAAGGGTAATAGTCTCCCCCTTTGTGTTTAGAGACTCATAAACACATGGGGACCACTTTCCAAGGTACCCAAATCACAACAATATGATATGCTGTATGACCCAGATCTGTCACACTTTTTGAGGTGTACATGCCTTTTTTAAGTAAACCCACATATATGCACTTGTCTCCACTGACTCCCTCTTACACGACCTCAAGTACTATATGAAAAAATCCATATGACTTGACCCTTTCCTGTGGCTTTGGTCTGTTGAAATCCACTTGTGATTGCCTCTATTCCCTCTTTTCCTTGATCTGATCTCTATATGGAAGTCCTTCTCCACCTATCCAATATCTCCTTGAATCATAGTCCTTCGTGATCAAATTCTCTGAGAAAAATTCCTTCTCTGCTCTGATCAATGTATTAAGTGTCATGATTCTTCCTCCTTCACCCTATCATTGCTTTTATAATATTGAGTTATAACCTAACCCTTTAAATATCCAAAGTGATTGATGGTTGAGATTACTTCTCACCTCACTTAAGATCAATAGGTAATATTAAATGCTAATTACTTTTAACATTTAAATAATTAACTCAACTAATTAATAAATACAATTTACTTTAATAGTTTATTTAATTTAAGTAAAGTCAAGGATAGAAGGCTTTGGACGATTTCCACACGTCTAGACACATAGACCTATACATAAATACCTATTTGATGCTACCACACATCAAAACCTATCCCATGACCACTTGTATTTAGATATTTAGGAAGTGAAATTATGTCATCATGAAACCCCCCCATAATTGCAACTTCTTGAAGCCCAAACATCATACAAAGCAACATGATAATCTATTATGCAATATTCAAGAGAGACAATGTTCTCATGAACCAATTGTCTCAAATATTGAGCATGGAGCTCAACATGCTTCATCTTACTGTGGGAAACATGATTGTCAACAACTTGTATGGAACTTTGATTATCACAATATATTTTAGATGAGGTTTGAACAAGAAGGCCAATTTAACCCATACGTTGGCGGATCCAGGATGCTTCAGTACCTGCTTGAATGATGACATGATATTCTGCTTTTGCAGTCGACAAAGATATTACATTTTGTTTCTTGCATTACCACACCGATGATATAGTGCTAAATTTAAACACATATCCATAAGTGGACTTTTGATCATCAATGTATCCAGCCCAGTCAGAGTCAGTGAAGCTGACTGGCGAATATGAACTTCGAAAACACTTGATACCAAAATGAGTGGTACCCTTGAGATAGAAGACAATTCATTTGATTTATTTATAATGTATTTCTTTTGGGTCCTGCATAAACTAAGAAACCATACTAACAACAAATGAAATTTTAGGTCGACTATGAGTAAGATAAATAAGACTGCTGACCAATTGTCGATAAAGAGTAACATCGATTGTGGGTGTTTGACAAGTTTTTGTGAGCTTTACACCATACTGACAAGGAATAGCGCAAGGATTATAATCAACCATCTTAAAACATGTTAAAATATCTATCACATATTTAGACTAAGAAATAAAGAAACCATCACATAGTGGTCATACTTGAAGACCCCCAAAATATAGCAGAGTACCAAGATTTGTCATGTCAAAGGAGTCAACATGTTTTTTCTTCAATCTAAGGATGAGATCATTATTATTGCCAGTAATGAGAAGATCATCTACATATACAACAACAATCAAAGTGTATCCATTGGTGTGGAGTACATACAAGATGTGATAAGATTCATAACATTTGAGATCAATTCGAAGAAAAAAACTTTGATCTTAGCATACCAAGTTCGATGAGCTTGCTTCAGACCATAAAGAAAATATTTGAGTCAAAAAACCAAGTTATAATCTGTCACAAAACTAGGTGGATGTTCCATGAAAATTTCTTCAGATAGGTCTTTGTGAAAGAAAACACTCTTCACATCCATCTGATGGATTTTCCATCCAAAACGAGCTACAAGGGAAAGAATCAGTTGAACACAGTTCATCTTTGCAACATGGGAAAATGTATTAGTCGATTCCTTCTTATTGAGAAAATCCATTTTTCAATGAGGCGTGATTTATGTCGCTCAAGAAAACCTTCGAAGGTAAATTTGGTATTGTAGACCCATCTACACTTCACAATTTTCTTTCCTTGCGGTCGATGATCTAAGTCCCAAGTGTGTTTCTTCAACAAAGAATCAATTTCTATCTGCATAGCTTGTTCACATTTAGGTCATCCTTGAAAATCTGAGTAGGAAACATGATCAAAAGTTTCAAGTAAGATAAGATATGGATTTCATAATTACCTGCATGTCTTTTTGTAAGACACCCAACCCCCTAACCCTTACTTAGGCTAGTGGGGTGGAAAAATTTCCACTTTTTCCACTCATTTCATTTACTTTAATGAATCCCATAGATGATTTATGTTCATCGAGATATTTCCAATAGCTGTAACCATGCTCAAATCCGAGATCCATATCAAAAGTTACAACCTACCAATTTTTTTAGGATTTCATTATTAAATCTAGCTCATTTCCACGTGGCTCCCAATCATTCATTCCCTCCTTCGTGGCACTAACATGAAACCAACCACATGGCTCATCGGTTTATCTAGATCAACGATCCCGATCAAATGGGACCTACCTTCATTGTCGTTGGGGGTTCTCCTCCCATGGAATTACTAGTCACCCTAATTACCAACTCCGACGATAACCACTTCGATTTTGATCTGACAACTTCGGGGGATTGATCTCTAATGACCTAGATCATGTTGATGCCCCTAATTTGAAAAGTTATTAATGCCCATACCTTGAGCCTCTTCTTATGCGATCATGTGGGACCCATGACATATCGACAAATGAGATTAAATCTTAGCTATTCGCCGATCAAGGGTCACCGTTAATACCAATATCTCATTGTTGTTGACACCTAATGCCCAACACATGACCATGAAAACATCCCATGCTCCGATGAAGACACATTTGGATCCAACAGTCCAGATCTCGTCGAGGCTACTCCCGGTGGATCGATGATCCTTATTCCATATCTATAACCTCATCGTCGTCGACACATTTCTTGTACCCTTTCTCCAGGCCTTCAAAAATCATTCTTTGATGAACGACGAAGATCTATTGGCCTACAAATCCGATGGCCAAGATTTAAAGTGAAGGCCTAAGGGTATCCATGCCCAACCGGTCCCACTCATTGATCAATGGTTGAGATCACTCGACCTAATGATATGAGGGCTAGGATTAAGACACCTTTCCCCAAACTTAGAAATGGAAGAGACTCACACATGGTCCTTTCTTCCAATTACAAGCTGACATGTGTCAACCTATGGGACACATTGGCATGACTCATCAACATTACATCATTCTCCCTTTTTCCTCACTTAGATGGGATCCACGACGTCAGACACTCTATGGTTGAGAATTAGTCTCTCCATGACTGACGATTCTCGTTCTTCCCCCACACCTTTGTCGTCATCAACATTCCATTTCCATTAGAAATCCTAGACAATTCCTTCCCTCAAACACTACGATGTTGATTTCATCGTTGGGGACATTTCTCCCATCCTCTCTCCAAACCTTCGATCACCTTACTTCGACGAATGGATAGGATATAACAACATCTACATCCAATGGTCTAGGTTGTAATTAAATAAATAAGGACCTCTTGGCCTTCCAAGACCACTCCATTCCCTCAGACCACTCAAAAGGTGACACCTATCACCCCAGGGAATAAGTTAGCTGCCAAATCAACATCATGATGTCATCGCCTCTTTGATCACTTATCCATTTCTTAAGGCAATCCACGACTTGAATTATATCTCATAGCTATGCCAATAAATGGTTCTCGTTAAATCTAGAGTCTTCATCATCGTTGACTCCTTGATCCTTCACTCAACTTTACCGACTGGTTATTCTCCAATGATGATGTCATCATCATCGACGACCCAAATATTTTGAAACCTCCTTCGATAGTTCCATGATTCTCTCTCATGCCTTTATCTTCGTTGGCCCTCTTTGAATCACTGCTCGTCTTAATTGAATTTATATCCCCGACGATGATGCAATTAACATAGACGGTCCAGATCTAACCGAGATCAATCCCGATTGATCAATGGTCTTCAGTCCACCACAGGGTTTCCATATAGTTCAGATTTTGCGCAAGTCCCAAAATTCCGTCGTTCTCGATGATGATGCCTCTCGTGACGAAGGGTTGATATTTACTCTCTCGTCCAAATAAAAAACTAAGAAAACCCCCGAATCAAACAAAAGGAATTTCTACAGGATAACACTCCAACTCGAGACTTATCCAGTAAAGGAAAGTATTATGAGTCTTTTCCAAGGTCTTACTAGGCCTTCGCCTTCACTCCTAATGGGCTAAGACAATCTCTCTTCATAATCTTGGACATAGATTTGCATTTCTGTGAACATTTACTTCAAGGCATGGGATTTCACATCCTCTAAGCCTTTCCTTACATTTCATGAAGTTTTGTACATGGCTTGAGTTTCCTTAACCCATATAGGGATTTCTTAAAAAATGACAGTTCAAAATAGGATTTAACCCTTTCAGAATTTTCTTTGGGCTCTTTGCTTATCCACAATAAGTACAAGCCTATCCTTTGGCACCTAAACAAGGATTTTATCCTCCACAACTAATTCGTATCAAGAGGAGGAAGAAACCAGGGTTTAACGTAGCTGTATTGGCCTTCCTCATACTAATATTACGATTAAGTTATCATTCCTTTTAAGGGAATATTACAACCATTCCTCTCAATCCTCTCACAGGTTCTTACTTGAATCGATACCATTCTAGTGACTGCATAAGCATACTTATATAAATCAAATTAAGCACAATCATTCAGATGTAAGGATTTACCGAGGAAACAACATTAAATTCCATTACTTACAGGCATGCAAAATATGACACCTTCAAAAACATCCTTCTATTTACCCTATTCAATACACATTACATAAATAATTCTTATCTGTTAGAGGTTATAGCCAACCGATTAACTATGGGTGTTCGCCTTTCCACCCAACCATAAGATCTGCGTACTCTTTAACTTTGGTAGTAGGCCACCCCCATGCTAGGCCATGATACCACCGGGGGATTCTCTTCTTTATGTGGATTGGATCCACATAAAGAAAGGTGTGTGCAAGGGAAATATGAGCCTAGGATGAGCCACTCACCACTCCGAAGGAACTAGAGAGAAAGGTGTAATAATAGGATCAAGAGGACCATTTTTGGGTGGGAGAAAAACGTTGCGAGACTCACTAACTGCACATGCATTTACCATATTGAAGATGAAGGATAAATAGTAACATGTAATTAGTTATCCACACACTTTCTCAGGATGAGCAAGGATTTGAGTGTGGGGGAGATGTTGAGGAGGCCTTCTAGGCCATGCAAATGTCATCATACACTAATCTAAGTATAAGAATGTATAATAACATATGTAATAAATGTATAAAGAGAACATAACAAATGATTAGTTGGAGAAAGTACAATTTCTCCAACCATCCCTTTATTGTATAAATACCCATAAACAAAAAATAAAGACTTGGATGAATATCCTTCCCTAAATTATATCATCTTTGTTGGGTTGTGTGTATTCTTGATGTGCTTCACGTTGTAGTCTATCCTTGAATGCTTGTTTTTTTTCCCTAGACTACAATAGATGTGAACAAGGAAGCATCCTTAACCATGTGATGAGTGCACCTAGAGTCAACTACACATTCATTTTGTGCAGAATGATACAATATGACATGAGAAGTTTCGACTTGGAAGGTGAAATTATCAGTGGTTCGACGTACAAAGGACACATCTCCTACAATGAGTTTAACATTCTCCTCTAAATTGTCTCGCTTCTTATAGCATACTTTCTCCACATGTCCAATCTTTCCACAATACTGACATGTCTTCTTCTTTCAACTTCACTGGGGTGCATCTGTCTATCCCTTAGATTTTTGGTTGTGGCATTCAAGTCTCTGTGTAGAGGTATCAAGCCATATTCTTTCCCTGTGATTTGACTTTCTCTTTCCCTTGAGCAAGTGGGATTGATGTTTACTACCAAGATTTCCTTCTTTAAGAAATCTATGTTGATTAATAATCAAAATCCACATAAATCTTCAAAGGTGTAATCCTTACCTTCTTTCTTACGTGCTTTCTAGTTGGAGCGGAAAGTCAACACGAACACGTCGAATGGTGTTCTCAAACTCATCAGGAACAACTTGACGAGTTGTCCATCCTTCTTCTGATATTTATTACATTCACCCAATTTCAACTAGATTTCTTTGACATGCAAATAGTCCTCTGTTCATCAACATAACGAGGATAGAGAGAGATCATCTCTTTCTCCAAATGCATGGAATGGATTTCGTTGACTCGGTCGAACAACGACTTCAACTTCTTCCAGAATTGATTAGGGTATTTGATTCCACTGAGGTGAAATTGAATCTCCCATGAGATATAGGTTGTGATGAGCCCCACAACCTCATCCTTCTTGACATCAACAACAAACTTCACTTAATTGTCTATTGGATTTGGAATCAAAATATTTGTATACTACCACAATCCTTTACTCTTCAATAGAGATTCCATGTATGGTTCCCATACTGGATAATTTGATCTGTTCAGAATGACATGATCAATATTCAAATCCATATTTGATATCTAGACAATTTTTTTTGTTTCAATAAGTTCCAATCAGAAAACCACTGGCCCAGAGTTAATCACACTTGACAGATTTGACTCACCAAGGTTTGTAGATAACAGGTGAGGTTTTAAACCATTGGCTCTGATACCATGTTAGGGAATAGGGTGGAACCCATAACGAAACAAAAAGACAATTTTGCAGATAATCGAAGAGGGAATAATTTTTTCAAAGAAAAAGGTGGCATCTAAAGACACCATTATATCACTTAAGCAAAGCACACTATGATAAGAACATCACAATGCATATTGGATATTTATATCTCCATATGATATCACTTTGATCACTTTTGATTGATAATGACCCAAGGGGTCTGCTATTTATAGCCTCAATATCTAACCAACTTCCATGAAATTGGGAAGATCTTGTCCACATATAACTGCCATTTGTTAGAGTTGACTCCATCAAATACGCGCTATCAAGTCAGCTCGACAAGAATTCTCAACTTGATTTTCCATGTGTCCAACTTGTAGTTGATCACTAGGCTGGTCAACCCACCTCCTGATTATCTTCGACTACTGGTCGATTGTTCGATCAACAAGCATGTCGACTACTCAACCGACTAATGTAGAGATCTGGTCATTCGCTCGACCGATAACATCCAGATGTAGGTTGACCTCCCGACCAATTGAATCTAGGAGAAGTGCGATGAACCATAAATTCTTGATGTTCCAACAATATTTGTTGTAAATTATTCACTCTTTCAGTTTGGGATAGTGGTTAATACAATTATTTCTTCTTTCTATCCATCTCTTCTCTCTCTCTCTCTCTCTCTCTCTCTCTCTCTCTATCAAATTTACAATATTTGTGTGAATTTTTGCTAGCTATATTCCATTTTCATGTTTCACTCCAATTCTACATGGTATTAGAGCCCATAGTTTGCTAGGAATAAGACAGATAAGCACTCATTTGCAGGTACAAAAGATTGAAGTAGTCATAAAGAATGAAATTACTTTTGTCGTCAAACTATATTATGCCATACAATTCTTGATTGGAGTCAAAATATTTTTCTTATTCTCAGAAGTAGAGACTTATATCGAATAACCATGGCAAAAAAAACAGATCTTGATTTTGACGATGAGAAAAATTATTTTCTCAACAGACAAGATATGGATTTCATAATTATCTGCATGTCTTTTTGTAAGACACCCAACTCCCTAACCCTTACTTAGGCTGGTGGGGTGGAAAAATTTCCAATTTTTCCACTCATTTCATTTACCTGAATGAATCCCATAGATGAGTTCTGTTCATCGAGAGATTTCCAACAGTTGTAACCATGCTCAAATATGAGCTCCATATCAAAAGTTACAACCTACCAAAGTTTTTAGGATTTCATTATTAAATCTAGCGCATTTCCACATGGCTCCCAATTATTCATGCCCTCCATCATGGCACTAACATGAAACCAACCACCTGGCCCATCGATCCCTCTAGATAAATAGTCCTGATCAAATGGGACCTACCTTCATTGTTGTTGGGGGTTATCCTCCTATGGAATTACTAGTCACCCCAATTACCAAATCCGATGACAACCACTTTGATTTCGATCTGACAACTCTGGGGGATTGATCTCTAATGACCTCGATCATGTCGATGCCCCTAATTTGAAAAATTATTAATTCCCATCCCTTGAGCCTCTTCTTATGGGACCATGTGGGACCCATGACATATTGACGACTAAGATTCAATATCAGCTATTCGCTGATCAAGGGTCACCGTTAATACCAATATCTCATCGTTGTTGACACCTAATGTCCAACACGTGACCATGAAAACCTCCCATGCTTCGATGACGACACATATGGATCCAACAATCGAGATCTCGTTGAGGCTTCTCTTGGTGGATCGAGGATCATCATTCCATATCTATAAACTCATTGTCGTCGACACATTTCTTCTACCCTTTCTCCAAGCCTTCGAAAATCCTTCTTTGATGAACGACGAAGATCTATTGACCTACAAATTTGATGGCCACGATTTAAAGTGAAGGCCTAGGGTATCCACACCCAACTGGGCCCACTCATTGTCAATGGTAGAGATCACTCGACCTAATGATCTGAGGGATAGGATTAAGACACCTTTCCCCAAACTTATAACTGACAAATAATCACACGTGGTCCTTTCTTCCAATTACAAGCTGACATGTGTCAACCTATGGGACACATTGGCATGACTCATCAACATGACATCATTCTCCCTTTTTCCTCACTTAGATTGGATCCATGACGTCAGACAATCTATGGTTGAGATTTACTCTCTCCATGATCGACGATTCTTGTTCTTCCCCCACACCTTTGTTGTCATCGACATTCCCTTTCCATTGGCACTCCTAGACAATTCCTTCCCTCAAACACTACGATGTTGATTTCATCGTCGGGGATATTTCTCCTGCCGTCTCTCCAAACCTTCGATCACCCTCCTCCGACAAATGGCTAGGATCTAGTAACATCTAGATCCAATGGTCTAGGTTGTAATCAAAGAAATAAGGACCTCTTGTCTATCCAGGACCACTCCAGTCCCTCACACCACTCAAAAGGTGACACTTGTCACCCCAGGGAACAAGTTGGCTTCCAAATCAACATCATGATGTCATCGCCTCTTTGATCACTTATCCATTGCTTAAGGAAATACACAAATTGAATTATATCTCACCACTATGCCAATAAATGGTTCTCGTTAAATCTAGAGTATTCATCATCGTTGACTCCTTAATCCTTCACTCAAATTCACCAATCGGTTATGATCTGATGACGATGTCATCATCATCGACGATCCAAATCTTGTGAAACCTCCTTCGATCGTTCCACGATTCTCTCTCATGCCTTTATCGTCATTGGCCCTCTTTGAATCACTGCTCGTCTTAGCTGAAATTCTATCCCCGATGATGATGCAATTAACATAGATAGTCCAGATTTGAGTGAGATCAATCCCGACTGATCAATGGTCTTCAGTCCACCACAGGGTTTCCATCTAGTTTAGATTTTGTGCAAGTCCCAACATTTGGTCGTTCTCAACGATGATGCCTCTTGTGACAAAGGGTTGATATTTACTCTCTCATTCAGATCAACAACTAAGAACACCCTCGAATCAAACACAAGGAATTTCTACATGATAACGCCCCGAATCGAGACTTAGCCAGTCACAGAAAGTCTTATGAGTCTTTTCCAAGGTCTTACTAGGCCTTCTTGGCCTTTGCCTTCACTCCTAATGGGATAAGACAATCTCTCTTCATAATCTTGGACACAGATTTTCATTTCTGTGAACATTTACTTCAAGGTAATGGATTTCACATCCTGCAAGCCTTTCCTTACATTTCAGGAAGTTTTGTACAAGGATTGAGGTTCCTTAACCCATACAGGGCTTTCTTAAAATTTTCTTTGGGCTCTTTCCTTATCCACAATAAGTACAAGCCTATCCTTTGGCACCTAAACAAGGATTCAATCCTCCACAACTAATTTGTATCAAAAGGAGGAAGAAGGCATGGTTTAATGTAGCTGTATTGGCCTTCCTCATACTACTATTACGATTAAGTTATCATGCCTTTTAAGGGAATATAACAACCATTCCTCTCAATACTCTCATAGGTTCTTACTTGAATCGATACCATTCTAGTGATTGCATAAGCATACTTATATAAATCACATTAAGTGTTGGGTATATGTTATATTATTTTCCGGGCACACAGGGAGGTGCAGGGGCAGTGCCCCCAATTTTTTTTTTCCTGCATCGGGACCGCATTTTACTGGACTGCATTATATTTAGGTTGTTTTTCGGCACATGGTTTCTTTGCCGATGGTTTTCTATTTTCGGTTAAGGAATTAGGGTTTTGGACTAATCCAGGTCATTGGGTTAAGGTTTTGGATGCCATTGGCTCCTATATGTATTTTGTATTGTAAACATTGTAACGTAATGAATGAATATAGAATATGCTGGTTTTCCCGGTTTGGGTTTCTAGAGGAAAACTCTCCGTGTAATGTTTGTATTTGCCATTGTATATTTTCTGTTCCTTTATGAATAATCTATTTGTAGTAGATATTGTACAAGGTTAGAATTTACATTAAGCACAATCATTTAGATGCAAGGATTTACCGAGGAAACAATATTAAATTCCATTACTTATAGGCATGCAAAATATGCCACCTTCACACACATCCTTATATTTACCCTATTCAATACACAATACATAAATAATTCTTATCTGTTAGAGGTTATAGCCAACCGATTAACTATGGGTGTTCACCTTTCCACCCAACCATAGGATCTGCGTACTCTGTAACTTTAGTAGTAGGCCACCCCCGTGCTAGGCCATGATACCACCAGGGGATTCTCTTCTTTTCCCGTGTGCACAACTTCTATCACCGACACCCTTCTCCATCATTTAGTCTACAAAACTCTCCTCAAAACTCCTCTAAGTTCTCACAAGGTCTTTCCCCTCTACTAGACCCTACTCTCCAATTTTATGTTTGCATATCCTTATTTTTTTACGTACTCATGCATTCCCTTTTTTTTTTCTTAGACCACACTTTCCTGCAGTTTCTATTCATGAGTCTCCTACATGCAACCACTTGGGAAGGTTCTCGACCTGTCCCATTTTTTCTTCTGTCAGAAGAAATCCGCGGTTTCCACGTGGGCTCGACTTAGGGATTGTGGAATGGGTATGCTATGGTACCTTTGGATAACAAATTCTGCCGTCCTAGCCATTCCTTCCACATACTTCCATTAATTGGGGTGGTTGGTTGTTTAACTACCAACCCCCTCTCATTAACTGATTTGTCTCGAAACCATGAAAGGGAAATAACTTATTGTTTCCAAATTAAATACCTCAGCAAGGAGATTTGGGTCATATTAACACAATGCACCCCCTCAATAGTCTCCCTCATTATTTCCTCTAGTGGTATGATGGCCAATACATTCAAGGCTTCACCCCATAGTCAACTGTTGTCATCTTTAATAATACAATAATACATTTACAATGCTTCTATTACATGGTAATCATCAATCATGATTAATTACACGTTGAGGGAAACATGAGTATTATACTGTTTCTCTTGAAATACAATTCCATGTTGTATTAGTCTCAGATCCAGATGAAGTATGGACCAAATTGGAGGTCCTATTTGGGATAAAGGAAGATTGTGAAGAATGCGTGTTGGAGATTGAAAAGACAAAGCCAACAGAAAAGTCACCGGAAGAAAAAGCTTCTCGACTTCCTCCTGAAGAAGATTTAAAAGATGTTGCATCTTTCCATTCAAATCAAATTTCATATCTGATTTTCAAATCAGATTCAAAAGTACACGAGCATTCATGCGCTGATCCAGAATGAAGACCCAAATGGTCACATTCCATCTTATCGACGACCGACTATCTTGCGGGTGATATTGTCGGTCCTAGAAGGACGAGATCCCAATTTGAGGGATATCTACATGCTCTCACAACCAAAAAACTAGTAATTCCCATGCATTTCTACATGGTTCTAGCATATGACCTTTCTACCTATGTAGAGGATGAAGGGAATTCATATTGGAAAACTACCATAAATCACAAGGATTTGGATCTTCTTCCTTCCAATCAAAACAAGTGTATAGATAGGGACATCTCACTAGTTCCTCTACTTTATCAGACCCATACATAAATATACATCCTCAACAAAATATTCACTGAGCATAAACTTGCATTTGTGAGGTCTCCTTGGAGCGAAGGACATAGTTGCCTAGTAGCTGTCTTTTTTTTTAGAATTGTATCTCGAGGGGGGTTTTTCCCATGAGGTTTTCCATTTTTTCCCCTTTTTTAGTGTCCATTCATTAGATGCATTGTAAAATGGGTACCTAACATGGCTTCTTGCTGAGATCCATTCCTCATTTACTCCCTAGTAGTGTTCAAGGGGGGTGTTGAAGATATTACACACCCACTTAGTATTTCTATTCCTAAGTTTATTAGTCTATGTTGAGGGCACCCATGGTCAGAGATATTCTCCCCTAGATGAGGACACTACATCCTCTTCAGTCATTAATTAGTTTCACTTCAGTTGTATTAGTGAAGCATAGTATTGCATGGAAACCTCAGTATTATCACCAACTGTTGCATGTTCACATCGAGATCATCACTAGGAGGACACACTTTGTAATATACCTTGTGTATATTACAATACCATTAATTATTAATTAAATCATTAATGTAATAATTATTACTTTTAATGTAAAGTCACATCTTTTTAGACATGACTCTACTCATGTATGTGTATTTATACATGTTGTTGTACATTTGAATAGGAAAAACAAATAATAAATTTATTAAACATTATATGTTTTATATATACCAAGTATTAATCTTTGAAGTGGTATCAGAGAGAAAATCTTGGAGAAATCCAAAAGCACATGCATTCAAGATGGAAAATATCATTCTTAAAAACATGAAAATTATGGAAAATATGAGCAACACTCTCGAAGAAATAAATAATTTTGTGAATGAAATAATGGAATAACTAATAGAGAAGGCAGTCCTGGTATGCTTGTAGGAGGGTTTCTGCCAAATCCAAATCGTGCTTCAAGAAAGAAATTATAAGAATCCCTTCATCGCCAAGTTGAACCTTGAAGGTGAGGGCTAGTTCACACCAAGATTTGGGTAGTCAACACCAGACCAATCAACATTTGGATAGTCAACACCAATCACAATCTGGTATCTGATACAAACAAGAATAAACAAACACATAATGGATGAACTAGATGATCATGAAAAGACTGTCACCTTTGTGAATGAATCCCACCATAATTTGATGTCATTTCTCTACAATGAGGAACAAGATTTCTTAATCAAAAACAATGGAGAGAAGGTCCCAATAATCAAGCTTGTGGGGAAAATAGTGGGTCTATATTTCTCAGCGCTGTGGTGTGGTCCCTGTAAAGAGTTCACTGCACAAATTGTCGAGATTTATGATGAGCTCATGAGGAATGGAGAGGCCTTTGAGATTGTGTTCGTCCACCTTGACCGCACGGAAAAAAACTTCAAAAAGTATCATGCAAGCAAGGCATGGCTGTGTTAGGACTCGGAAATGTCACATTTTCATCCACCTTTCCCTTCACTATTCCTTACATTTCATCGTCCCATTAACCTTCCATCATACCATTTTCATAAATACATTTGGGTTTCACATTATTATTTGCCACTTTATTCATTTTAGTATTATAAGTGAATTTGTGATTAAATATTAGAAATTAACATATTTTCATTATATCTCAAGGTTGAATGAGTTTTATGATGTGTACAGGTATATTTGAAGATTTCAACAAAGTCAAATATTACCACCTAGCCTCAAACTCGAATTTCATCTTCAAGCTTTGAAGATTTGAAGAATATTTGGGACAACCATTCAAGCATATTCAAAGGAGAAGATCATGGAGATTTTGATGGCATATCTTGTGAGAGATGTGTGGAGGATTTGAAGGGATCATATCTTGTAATAATAGGAAATTGGTTGAAAGAATAGTGGATCTGTAATTATGAGATTCTTATCTTATCTTCAAGACTCTCATGTATAAAAGAGAGTGTTCTCTCTTCATTTTGGGGGAGTTAGGGAGTGAGAGATGAGAGATTAGACTTAGATTAGCTTGAAGTCTTAGAAGGGGATTCTTAGCTTTGATTTGTATTCTTTCATTTGTCATGCTTTCACGATTTGTCATTTGATTCTTGTAATGTAATTTGAGATAGCATTATTGTGTGAGCTCACATATGTCTTTTTTCATTCAAATCTTCACATGTTGTATTACTTTCCTAGATTAATTTCCTGCTTTCCTGGTTAGTCTTTCAATGCTTTCCTAGATTAATTTCATTTCAACAATTTAGATTATATTACTTCTACTTCAGTCCTGCATATATAATGCGTGTGCTTCATAAGCCTACGAACCTCGAATTGACAAATTAAATAGTTGGGCAAGTACTACAACAGAATTAAACGACAATATTTCCGCCTAACAAGATGGCTCTGCCATTTGGAGATAGGAATCAGTGTGAACTGTCTTGGCACTTTCATGATCAATCTATCATGACCTTGATTTTTATAAGGCCATATGGGAAAACGTTACAGAAGGAAGCAATGGACTTGATATGAGAACACATAATCTGAGCTTACCCATTTACATAGTAAATAATGAAGGATATTGAAACTAAAGAGAAAACAATACTACGAGTGAAAACCTTGGAGTCCCTCTTGGTTTTTGATGAACATGATTTTGTGATAGAGTTTGATGATGAGGATAATGTTAGATGTGTAAAGATTCCAGTCCTAGTTTCTGAACTTGTGGGAAGGACAGTTGATTTGTTTTTCTTTATCAATTGATACTACGATTCTTACTTTCAGTTCACTCTGAAGCTTATTCGAGTATACAAGGAGCTGAAGGAAAGAGGAGAATTGTTTGAGGTTGTTTTAATTGGTGATAAAGGGGAAACATAAAATTTTAATCTTTTGAATGTGATACCATATGCTGCTGCTTTCCATGGCCGAGTTTCCCTTTACGAAATAAAACTAAGGATATCTTTCAATTTTTCCATGTCAAACACATCCCAAAATTAATTGTTTTTGGTCCATATGGAAAATTTATTATGGATGATGATGGGAGGCTCCAATTCGAGGATGGGGATTTTGTTGTTTTCTTTGAATTTGAAGGTATGAGTGAGCTCAATGATGAAGAGCCAAGAAAAATAATGAATGTTAGACCATATTCTTTCCACCTACAGAAACACACCAATAATTTTGGACGCTATGAGATGGGTAACATAGTCACTCAGGTTAAGAAACCCAAGCTCTTAAATTTTAAGGCACTGAAGGAAGCACTTGAAAATACCGATGAGTTTATTCTCAGCGATTTATCCAAGTTTGATCACCCTACAATTCTACACTTGGATTTTCGAGCACTAGATAAATTTGTTCATCAATTTGGGCATTTCCCTTGTGCTTCTTCAGAGGAAGATGTTGGTAGATTTATTGATGTGGTAAAGGATCTAAATGATAGTGACAACTGATTGATTAGGTTGGATGTCAATGCCATTGATGAAAATGTAAATGTGTTCAAGCATTTTGCAAGTGGTTCTCGTGCAATGTTGAATCCCATCGAAGCTATGTTTGGTGGAATCGTTGGGTAGGTAATCGTGAAATCTTGTTCTGGCAAGTTTCGTCCACTTTTCTAGTTATGCTATTTCAATTCATTGGAATCTCTTCCTATAGAACCTCTTGGACTAGAGGACGTGATGCCTCTGAATTTTGGTTACGATTCCCAAAATTCTGTATTTGGAAAAGAGACACATAAAAAGTTGGAAGATGCTAAATTATTTCTTGTGGGGGATGGTGCTCTAGGATGTTAGCTTCTAAAGAACTTATCCCTCATGGGAGCCACTTGTGGGAGACAAGGAAATATGAATACAATGGATGATGACGTTATTGAGAAGAGTAATCTTTGCTGAAAATTCCTGTCTTAGGATTGGAATATTTGGTAGACAAAGTCATAAGTGGAAACATCATTAACCACTGCAATTAACCCACATTTATAGGTTGGCAATGCAATATTGTGTGAGCTTAGATACCCAACATGTCTTTGGTGACTCCTTCTGGAACATTGAGTTTGATGTTGTTTTAAATGATTTGGACAATGTCAATGCCAGGATGTATGCATATTCAAGGTGTGTTTACTTCCAAAAGCCATTGCTAGAATTTGGAAATCTGGGAACCAAATGAAACACCCAAATGGTTATCCATCACATGAGCTATGGAGCATCACGAGATCCCCCTGAAAAGTAGGTACCATGTGTACGTTTCACTCATTTCCACATAATATTCACTCTTGTATCACGTGAGCAAGGTATGGATTTGAAGGTCAATTAGACAAGACTCCAGCTAAAGCAAATGCTTTTCTTTCCAAATTAGAAGAATGCATTGCAACAATCAAGTCTGCAGGGGATGATCTGGCCTGACAACTTATAAAGTCTGTTGTCAATTGTTTGGTTTCACAGAGATGTATAACATTTGAAGATTACCTCTCTTGGGATAAAATAAAGTTTGAGGATAATGATTATCTGTTGAAGGTGGAAGAAATTTTGAAACATGAGGACATAAGTTCCCATTATTTACACTCAATCATTGTGAAAAATGAGCTACCTTCCTGTGTCCAGACTCGAGTTATTGAAATTGAGCATTCAGGATGCCTTGCACTGATCGGGGAATATAGGAAAAACAACCTTTCAAGGATGTGCAAGATATTTTGTAGAGTACCCAATGACTTGGAAACAAGATTCGTAGTTACCTATGCTTCGAGGACGATGCTTATTATTAGGAGGGATGCCTTGTAATATACCTTGTGTAAATTACAATAACATTAATTATTAGTTAAATCATTAATGTAATAATTTTTACTTTTAATGTAAAGTCACGTCTTTTCAGACGTGACACTACTCATGTACATGTATTTATATACGTTGTTGTACATTTGAATATGCAACGACTAATAAATTTATTCAATATTCAATATATATTTTATATATACCAAGTATTAAGCTTCCACACTTACCTTGGGATCATCACTAGGAAGGCACCACACATGTGCATGCATGATATTCTCCTCAGTCCACTTGTGTTAGCCAGTTAACTGACGACTGCATGACTAGTTAACTAGGACTAGGTGGAAGTTCACTCTAGTTTCTATCAATGTGTGTCAACATCTCTCTAGATCACTACTATGGCACATTGGTTGTCTCATGTATCTTATATATATTGTAAATTATTCACTCTTTGAGTGTGGATTAGTGTGGAATACAATTCTTTCATTATTTCTCTCCAATTCTTCTTTTCTTGTCCCAACTTTGCAAGTTTCGTGTTCATTGTTGCTAGCTAGATTATATGTGTAGGTTTTACAACAATTTCACATGGATATCTTTTACTCATCCTTCTAGAGCCAATATCTATCCATATCTATGAGGGACACGTCATAACTATTGCAATTACAATTTCCTAATGCAATTGATCCATCAGGGAATATGTAATGGATGAGTTGTGTGCGGGGATCAACACAGAGAGTCGAATTGTCTCCTTCGCCGGCTTGGTGCGACCTTATTTGGATGATAACAGATTTCACAACCAAATCTAATACCAAATGAATAAATGATCAAACCAAAAATAATGGAGCAACAAAAAAATTCAACAATACTACACACTAACTTAATCATTTTTATTACCGAGACATATTTATACATGTGCAAGAGCTATCACATGAAACGATCAATTTTGGTAATCACTCAACAATCTCTCGACCTTTCACTCAACTAGTATTATCTCTGTCTCAAGAAATCCCTTCAAGATATAACCACACTAACAACAATTAGGCTAAGAATAATACAAATGAATCATTAAATAAAAAAAAATATAATAACAATATCCTTTTTACGTTGGATACTATTATTTTTCTACTACACATGTGGGAAATAATAAACCTATGATCATACATATGATGTCCATATAAAATATAAAATATAAAATATAAAATATGATCTCTCATCTTAAATTTCAGTTGACCTTTTTGAGTTGTGTCATGGATCTCAATTGGACTTTTTATCGTGAATCTCACCGGGATATGAGAATGCATAAGGGGCATGGTATCTTATTTAAATGTATGTCATTTGAATCCTTGTTTCAAAAATTAAATATTGTTATATATTTAGGGGAGGATTTCAGGTGGAGAGTGGTTAAATTGTTAGTTATAATTTTTTCAGATAATTTTAATAATCAGATTTGAATTTATGACATTTCCATTGACAACATGTTTTGAGTGGATGGGTAAACCAATTGAGGTAACCCTTGGGACATGTTACCACCCAAATTAGCACTTTTATGAAATTCCAAACGACGATTCTACGAGGGTAAGAGCACTTGAGAAATGCACCACTATCACCTTAGTATAATTTCCGCTTCACTTTAGACTAGCTCCTAGAAGCCACTGGGGGTATCCCAATATATGTGAAGTAAACTTGTCAAGTAAGTCATTATCTTGTGAAAGATTCACTTCATTCCACTGGGGGTATCCCAATATATGTGAAGTAAACTTGTCAAGTAAGTCATTATCTTGTGAAAGATTCACTTCATTACACAACACCTCAATATGTGATTAGATGGGTTAGTGCCCAATAAGTGATAAGATGCCTTAAAGAATATCCAATGAAAAAAAAAGGCATAAACCGCCTCAATATAAATATCTTTAGGAGCTAATTATTACGTGCTAAGTCTCAAATAATAGATAATCAACAACCATAAATACAAACCAACATTGATAAATTACAAGCTTAATGTATATCTAATCATGAAATTGGCATAAAATTGTAAAAACAGATGGTGAATCCCCCTGGGGTTTCACCAGGAGAATCTCCCAATGAAAGATAAACACAATTAACAACTAACAACTAGGATATTAATTTCACAACTAGATATGTTAGATAAGCTTGAAAAAAAATCTAGAAATGAAGTATAGCACAACTAGATATGTTAGATAAGCTTGAAAAAAAATCTAGAAATGAAGTATAGAATAGGAGAGGGTTAGAATACTTCTTGAAGCACCAAACCCTAGCCTTAGGGTTTCACCAAATCTATTTTCTAATGCTGCAAATTAATTTCCAAATTTAAAGAACTCCTTAAATAAGTCCACAAGATGTTAGAACAATCCTTAAAGTAGAATTGAAGGAGGGTTGGTTTTCCTTCTTAAGGTTATAATTTAACAATGAAGCATGAACCTTTGTACAATATGTCTAGAAAGAAAGATGAAATGTTAACCTTTCTCTAGACAATGAATATATATTTTTGTTTAATTTTTCTTTTAATATTTTTTTGGATCTTTTATATTTTATAAAACAAGAAAGAAAATCAATTTTGGATTTTAGGGTTTTTGTGGTTGGTTGTTGGGAGTTATACTTAGTGCCTTATTTCCACTTAGGGCTTATGGGGTCAAGAGGTATTCCCTTCCAAGAATTGGTTATCCAAGGCTTATGAATTATAATGTGAGACTAGAACCTTAGGGAAAATCAGTTTCTTGTCTAATCAAGACAAGTCATGAAAACCAAACCCCTACAAGAGGGTTTCATCATGGGAAAAAGCTTCACCAACAAGATCAACTATGACTTGAATATAATGCTTAAAACCCTTGCCGAGGAACTAAAGGTAAAAACAAAGCAATGAATTAAGTACTTACTCAACTTAGCAATAAAAGAAGGAAGGAACAAACCCTAGAACATCTCCTCTACAAGTAGTTAAGTAACTTCTCAAATGGACAGATCTTGTTAGCTTTGTAGAAGTCTTGAACATTCACAATAATATCTTTGATGAACCAAGAAAAATAACCAATAAAGAGAGAGATCCAAAAATTGACACGAAAACTTCAAGAAATATCTTCTATTAATGGCTTGTAAAATTGATCTCCAACAATTCACAACGAATGAAAGGAGAGCCTCTATTTATAGAGGAGGATTTTACATCATTCTCATTCTTTATTAATTATTTTCCCTAAATTTAGCCTAGGAGACTAATAAATAAGACTTTTCATTCACACAAAGGAGACTATGTCAATACATAATCAAATGATGCCACATGTACATAAAATCCCCATGAGAGAGGAAGATCCCACAAAAAATGGGGCTAGTTCACTCTCCTAGCACAACGTTCCAAAGAAAGAGTGGCGTGGAGGCCTCAAAATAAGATGAAGTAACCTCCCAAGAAAGAAAAGCTCCAATGTTTTTCTCCTCCAAGTGGAACAACATCATGAAAATGTGGAGAATGACCTCAAAAGGGGATGGTCTCCACAAAATGTGTTAAAGAAATGCTCAAATAATGTTCATAAATCCTTGAAATATGTCTCCCAAGCATGACCATGTCCATATCTAAGGTCAAGGAATCTCCATGAAGTGTGGAAGTGACCCTCCAAGTAACAAAATGGGTCATAAAACCCCCAACGACTAGTATGACGTCCAAAAGAGTGGGTCAACCCTTCAATCATGTGAAAACAATCTCCAAAAGTGATGAAAGGAGGGCTCTCATGAATCTCCAGTGTG